>JAJEJO010000212.1:193226-276648 GCA_020662805.1 Glaucomys volans
GTTGCTGAGGCTGGCTTTGAACTTGTGATCCCCCTGCCTCAGCCTCCCAAGTGCTGGGATTACAGGTATGCGCCACTGAGCCCGGCGATTTTCACATTCTTGAATCCATTTTAAATATGTTAGAAAAGATGAATTTTGAATATGACTGAGATCAAGTACGTGAAAAGCAGCTGAAATTAGAAACAGGTAAGAGAAAGGATTCCTCTGCCTTCCAAATCCTAGACTTTAAAATGCATTTGATCCAATTATTTTCAGAATGGAAAAAGGCCATCTGATTATAGTTTGGAAAAACAAAAACCTGCTAGGGAGAAGACCCTGTACAGATACATGAAAAGCTCCAGGTAAATTTAGAGTTCATAAAACAGAAGCCCTTTTCATATGTCTTTGTTTCTCATACCGCTCGTATAGCAGGTCAGCTTCTACTATTTATATGTGCTGTTAAAGCTAGAACTCACACATGCTATTCTTTAATCATCACTGAAAATTATAAATGGCATAATGGCATTTAGTTCCACCGCCTACTTGGCAAAACTGCTTCACTTAGAATAGATTTTTCAAAATTTTTTTCTTAACAAGTTTTCCATTGTCATAAAACAAAGCAAAAATGAAGTAAGGACAAAAGACAACTGATATGCAAGAAAAGACAGGCCATTCAGGGGTGGCACCATCACAGACAACTCTGCTGAAGGGACTCTCAGAGCCAGATCCCAAGGAAGTTTCCAGGACAGACTTGCTACTACGTTTTAGGCAAAAAAAGAAAAATAAACAAAAAACCCCAAAACACCGTTGAAGCACAAATGGAAACGCTTCATGACTATAAGCCAGGCGTTCTGGATATGATGTGACATGGTTGGAAAGAACAAGGGAGCTGGGTTTAAATTTGGTTCTGCTACTTCAGAGCTATCTGGCCTTAGGAAAACCACTCCTGAACTTCAGTTTCCCATTAGTAAAATAGGAATAATAATAGTATAATAAGAGTACAATGTAAGCTCGGAGCCTACATATGCTTCCTTTATGCACAAACGCAACACTCTCCCTTACACTCCCTAAGGAGAAAAAAAAGGTTCCACCAGCTCAGTGTCTGTGCAGCACTGGTGAGATGGGGCCCACAGAAGAGGGGAGGCAAGAAAGTCTGAGAGTGGGGAAAGGAGGTGATCAGAGACTGGGGGGCTGGGAGCAGTCTGAGAGGGGCTAGGAAGGATGACAGGGTAGGAATTAGAGTGATTATAAGGGAAGGGTAAAAGTACACACTGTCACTCTACCATGATCAAGACAGGGGCAGGGCTGACATTCTCACATCCCATCTCACATGGTGAACCTGGTTTAGAACAAAGCAAACCACACTGAGGATTTCTCTCCTCCCAACAGTATCCTCCTGTCTCCATCACACAACTCAGTGTCTCACTCTGTCTTCCTCAGGGAGGACAGAAAGTAACCTGAGGAAGTAGTTTAGCATCAACTATACTCAACTTACATGCCAAAGAGAGCTCCCCCAAGATGTGCAGCATGATCAAAAAATTTCCATCCCAGGATCATTCCAGCTGTATCCATGGCAATAATGGCTTTTAGGGCCTGAAAGACAGCAAGAGAGAACAGCAGTGGTATACTCCAGCACTGACATTCCTGATTTTAGGGTAAGATTTCAGTCATTGTAAAAACCCCACTACTGGCCTCAGAACTTCATCCAGGTACTTACATTCCCTGCTGTGAATGTGAACATTGGGAGGAAGATGATGGCAAGTCTCCCCTCAGGGATCTTAGTGCAGACGGCCGCCAACACACTCATGATCGCACCTGACTGCAAAGGAATGGAAAATACTCATCAGGGATAGCAAACTCCACACACAACCTCTAGTACATAGTGGCTACACATCTGAAGTAGCAGAACTTTTTCCAGAAGGCTTATATGCTACACAGCTCTAGGTGAGCACAAAGCTTAAAAAGCTTTCAGTTGCTAATGTGCCCTGTACCAGGAAGAGAGGCTCTAGGTCCTTACAGAGTAATCACTGAACTTTCATTACAGGGCACTAAGATGTGTAACAGCCACTGTGTTAGCACTTAATGAACTTCAAGAACAGTGTTAACTGCGCTATAAGCATCATTTCATTAATGCTTAAGAATTTCTCAAACCTAACAAAGCTCCCCCCCCACCAGAGAAAATGAAAATAACTCTGCCAAAGAAATTCACATGCATGGAATTTCTTCTAATTATAATGTTTAATCTTAAAAATTCATGTGAAATTTGTATGTAACTTCATGAAGAGAGTAAATGTTTTCCTTAAAACCTTGGAAAAAATGTTAGGGTCCAGGAAACCATGCTGTATTTGTCCCATGGCTCTCTGTGAACTGCCCCACACAGCATTCTCCCAGGAACACACATGCATCCAACCACCTGTTTAACAAGTACTTCCCCAAACTCGTAACAGAATAAAAACCAAAATTCCAAACCCACAATTCAACCACTTCTTGTTAAAGTTGAACAGTTATAATCACTAAAGTTTTTTCTTTATCCTTTTTTTTTTGAACCAGGGATTGAACTCAGGGACACTTGGCCACTGCGCCACATCCCCAGCCCTATTTTGTATTTTCTTTAGAGACAGGGTCTCACTGAGTTGCTTAGGGCCTCGCTAAGTTGCTGAGGCTGGCTTCGAACTTGCGATCCTCCTGCCTCAGCCTCCCAAGTCGCTTGGATTACAGGTATGCGCCACCAGGCCCAGCTAAAGTTTTTTCTTATATGCATTTTTCTGCGTTACCTAATGTTCATAATTAAATTTTATAATAGCTATATCTTCTAGCTAGATTATAATTTAACCTCTCTTAATATCAGATATACTCCCAGTTGCTCTAAATGATATAACACTCAAGGAATTAGGTTATAATTCCTAGTTTACATTAAATTTCAGGATAATAAAATCATTTAAATACTCAGGTCTTACTATGTAGCAAGCACTGTGTTTGATGCTAGAGATGCAGAGGTGAACATGGACTTCATAGTGGCAGGAAAGACAAAAACAAATTACATGGCACGGTGGTACATGCCTATAATCCTAGATATTAAGGAGACCGAGGAAGGAAGATCACAAGTCCCAGGCCAGTCTTAGCAACTCAGCAAGACGGTTTCAAAATAAAAATAAAAAGTTATTTAAAAGGCCAGGGATGTAGTTCAGTGGTGAAGCACCCCTGAGTTCAATTAAAAACAGAACAAAACAACAAAACGATAAATGAGTTATGATGGGGAAATACCGAATGCTAAGACAGTTCAAGAAAAGGAGAGCCAACATAAGTTCAGGATAGTGAGTGACATCAGACTTTGCATGGAAAGCTGACCAGGTATTAGCCAGGTGAAGGAGGAAATACAGCATAAATCAAGCCTGGAGATCAATGATAATGGCCTGCTGGAAGAAGGCAAAGAATCTGAGCATGCTGGAAGTGTGGGGTACACAAAACAGAGGCAGATCTGTTATCTAACAAAATTTATGAAAAAAATCTTAGTTACCTGTAAAAAAACCCCGGGTTCCAAAAAAAAAAAAAAAAAAGACTGACCATACCAAGTGCTAAAGATGTGGAGAAACTGAACTCTAATACGCTGTTGCTGGGAAAGTATTACAAAATACTACGACTACTTTGGAAACTGTCTGCAGATCCTTAAGAGTTAAACAGCCAGAGGCAGTGATGCTCACCTATAATCCAGTTACTTGGAAGTCTGAGGTAGGAGAATCACAAATTCAAGGCCAGCCTCGGCAACTTAGTGTGACCCCGTCTCAACATAAAAAGGGCTCAGTGGCAGAGTTACTTGCCTACTAGGTACTAGGCCCTGAGTTTAATCTCCAGACACACACAAGTTAAACATATTTCTACCATATGAATCTGGCTATTCTACTCTGAGGCATTTATTTACCCAAGAGAAATAAGAGCATGTGTCCACACAATGGGGTGTACACAAATGTTCAGTTTTTGTTTTTGTTTTTAAATGGCCAAAAACTAGAAACAACCCAAGTGTCCATCATCTATGAATGGAAAAACACAATATTGCATATTCACACAAAAGAATATTACTCATCAATATAAAGGAACCATTTCCTGCAACTCTTCTGTAATTTTTTTTTTTTTTTTGGCGTGGTGCTGAGGATTGAACCCAGGGCCTTGTGCTTGCAAGGCAGGCACTCTACCAACTGAGCTACATCCCCAGCCCTGTAATTTTTAAATTATTTACAAATAATATGTTAAAAACAAAACCTAAGAACGTAATGACTTTTTTTTTTCTTTCTAGTACTGGAGACCAAACCCAGGGGCACTCTGTCACTGAGTTATATTCCCAGCCCTTTTAATTTCATTTTGGGATAGAGTCTAAGTTGCCAAGACTGGCACTGAACTTGCGATCCTACTGTTTCAGCCTCCCGAGCCACTAAAATTATAGGTGCCACTGCACCCAGCAAGAATTACTGATACTTTAAATTATTTGAGCCTAGATGTCCCCAGTCCCTAAAACACAGATGCCAGCTGGCCAAAACAGGGAAACTAGCTCAAGCTGCATTCCTAGGAATGGGCCCAAGTAACTGCAAGATCAAAGTGAGAACATAAACCTCCCTCAAAAGAAATTCCAATGAATTTGGGTAAGTGTACAAGGACAATCCCATTCCTAGGTTGGAAAACATGGAAGAACACATAAACAACCTCAGCTATATACTGGGGAAAAGCTGGATGTGGTAGCACCTGCCAACTTTAGAATGGGGGTAGGAGTCAGAATTCTCCAAGATTAACTGCTATTGTGTATTGGTCAGGGTGGCTTCTATACAAGAGTCCTGTAACTGTTAATGTATGGTGTTCTTCTGAAATCCTGATTTCCCTTAATAGCCAAATTGCTGCTTATATGGATATTCACGTACACACACACCTGTAATTTGTTCAACTTTTCCCTAGATTACTGTTCTACATCCCAGATGGGCCACAGCAACTTTCAAGGACATCAGAACCATCTCAGAAGGTGGTTTCCTTATTTTACCATAAAGTTCTGTGGGTCATGCTCCTGGTGTACAACATGTTATATTGGCCATGTTTACATTTATTCTGAAAGATTTGTTCTGGCCGGTACTACAATCTGTCCCCCAAATCTAACAGTGCATACCATATTAAGCAGAGTAGATGTCAATGTCACTAACAATTTGAAAGCAAGAGTGAACAGCAGCATAACACCCTCTAAGCTCCAGGACACGTGTGCAACTTTAATAGCTTAGGCTTATTTCTAAACAAAACCCAACTCAAATTCTAAAAGAAATCAAGTTGAAACCTTATTGGTGGTGGGGGCGGGGAGCAACAAAATTAAACTTTCCCTCAAGTCAAATATAATTTCTCTCTCTCGTTTTTTTTTTGGAGGGGGGGTACTAGGGATCAAATCAAATAATATTTGATTAGTTGATATGGAAGAACATTAAAAATTCTGTAAAATCTTAATTACTTTCCCATAAGATTATTTGCTATTAAGTTGTCATTACCTGTGCAACTCTATGTAAAGCCAGCTTCTTTGTGACTAAAATTGACTGTATTTAATATGTATTATTTTAAAGAGGTACTTTTGTGGGTTTTCTTTTGGCCTCATAGAATTCAAATTGGGTTCTGGAGAACTGGGCAACCTGGAAACATCAACAGGTGTGGACAAAATAGGTATATCTCTAACCCTAGGCTCAAAATCCTCTCTAACCAAGGACAAAGAAATGACAGCCTAGCAAGAAAGAGAGCTTTTAGACAATAACTACTAGAAAAAACTGTGGCCCAACCCTCCTCAGGAAAGGCTGAGTGCAGAGCCTAGCCTTCCACCTTTGCTAGACTATAGTGATTCATCCCAGGGCCCCTAATGGGGTGCTGTCAGTGGAAGGAAGCAGCAGCAAGGTACTGGCGTGTCTTATCAGAGGCTACTAGAGGTGTATTATCAGAAAGTAAGAGGGAGCCTGCACTCATAGCAATACCACCCCTGCCCACCAGAAACAAGACCCCCATCCTTCAAAAGGCAAAGGAGGCTGAGTGGGAAATCTGAACTTCCACCTCCACCTTGTAGTAATGAGGCTTCCCTCAACAGAGCAGTATCAGAGTCAGCTAAAACAGTAGATTTAAGTAAGATGCAAAGACTTCTAATATCCAAAAAATCTAGGTTTCAAGGAAAATCACTCATCATACTAGGAAGCAGAAAAATGTCAACTTGCATGAGAAAAAAGCAATTAATAGGCACCAATAACAAGAAGACACAAATATTAGGATTACCTGACAAGCATTTTAAAGCAGCCATCATAAATATGCCTCAATGAGCAATTACAAAGCTTAAAATAAGTAAAAATACAGCAAAGAAACAGGAAAGCTCAGTAAAGAATATCAAGCTGGGCATGATGGTGCATGCTTGTAATCCCAGTGATTTGGGAGGCCAGCTTCAGGAATTTAGCAAGACCCTAGGCAACCCAGTGAGAACCTGTCTCACAATTACAAAAAGGGGTGGGGGAGGGGCTGGTAATGAAGCTCAGTGACATAGTGCCCTGGGTTCAATTCCCAGTACAAAAAAAAAAAAAAGAAAGAAAGAGTAAGCCAGGCACGGTGGTTCACACATGTAATCCCAGAAGTTCGAGAGGCGGAGGCAGGATTCTAAGTTCAAGAATAGCCTCAGCAACCAGTCTTAAAGTAAAAAAGAAAAAGGGCTGAGACTGTGGCTCAGTGGTTAAACACCCGTGGGGTCAGTCACCCATAAAAAAAAAAAAAAAAAATTCTCTAAACAAAAGGGACAAACAATGAAACAATAAAAATAAAAATATGCCTAAATAGATTTGCCTTCTCCCTTTGAATTTTCCAAATTAATATTGAAGCAAAAATCCTAACAGTGTTATTATTAATGTAGAATATTTAAAACAACTGTAATTTGGAGAAGATACAGAAATGTAAGAAAGGAGGTGAGGCTTCTACACTTAACCTAATGACACCAGCACCAGATTGTGATAAAAGATATGAGCAACCACCAAAAAAAAAAAAAAAAAATCACACCAAGATATATACTCCAGAGCACTAAATCTAAATAGAATTATAAAGGAACCTGTTCTAGTGACCATTTTACCTGTAACCTTCTACTGAAAAAAACAAAAGATACTTTCTTAACAAAAGAATTCAATTCATGCACAGGTTTGGTCAAAAGCAGTTAAATCAATGAAGTCACAGTGAGCAGTTTATCATTAAGTGAGCAAATTTAGCCTATGACAAACTGCTTATAAATCTCAAGTGAAAAATATTTTCTCTAGCAAACATTTTAACAAATGCTATTTCTGATAACAAATAACATATGATCTGTGCTACCTTGAGATTAGGGTTGCATTTCACAGAAATTAAAACTTTTGAAAAGCAGAATATTAGAAATAAGCATCCTGCCAATAACTAGTAAGAAACTAATTTTTTGATGAGATTTAGAATACACACAGCTAACACCAAAACAAACCAGTATTCTTTTTATATATAAAGAATATATATATTGGTTGTCAATGGATCTTTTATTTTATTTATATGTGGGGCTCAGTATCGAACCCAGGGCCTCACACATGCCAGGCAAGTGCTCTACCATTGAGCCACAACTCCAGTCCCCTAACCAGTATTCTTGATCCCTAGTCCCAATATGGTAATTGACAAATATACTTCAATAGTCTATCTTTTAACAAAAATGGCTTAATGGCTTATGACTAAGCCATTAAGACCAATATTTTAAACTCAATTGTTAACAGTATTTTCTTCCATATTTCTCATTAAAAATGCCACTGTACCCATTGACTTAATTTTTATTTTAATCAAAGATGAATTAAAAGTACTTGGGGATAAATAATTTTATGGTTGCCGTGGCTCTACAGGATTTTTTTTAAATGCTGACACATCTCTCCCCATACACACACATTTTTTATTTTTTTTATTTATTTTTTTATGTGGTGCTGAGGATCAAACCCAGTGCCTCACACATACTCATCAAGCACTCTACCACTGAGCCACAACCCCAGCTCCAGCTCTATAAGATTCTGATGAGGGAATAGGAACTACTATTTGCACATTTCTTCCTATGTGCTCCTTACTGTGCTACAGATTCTAAACATATTTGCATTGCAAATTAGAAATAGCTAGTATTAAAAAGAAGAAAAAGTTGGTATTATTCCCATTTTATGCAGAGAAACTGAAGTTCAGAGATATTCAGTCACATATCCTAGAAATGACACATAAGTGGCAGAGCTGAGATTCAAACACACTCTACTTCCAAATACCATGCTGCTACAATCTATTAACTGAACTTCAGTTTCTTATCTATAAAATGAGAATAATAGTTGTGTAAGGGGACATCAAAATGCTCTCCCAAATCCTTCTAGCTACTAAGTCTCTCTGCCCTGAGAAACCCCAAAGGTTTCTAGAGAATTCTTATCCCATTCAGTGTATTAGATGTGTATATATTTTCTCCCCAACTAAACTTGAAATCTGAGTCCACTTCTGATTCATCCTTGTGGTGGTCTTCATTGCCTTCCTATAACAAGAGGCTTAGCCATTAAGTAAGACAGAGAATATGATTTAAAATTTATAAATTATACCACAACCAAAGTTTATATAGTAAACATTCCATGAAGAAAAAAGGGGGGTGGTGGTACAGAGCTTAAGAAAGAAAGCAGGTCAGGGTTAGGGATATAGCTCAGTGAGTAGAGTGCTTGCCTTGCAAGCACAAGGCCCTGGGTTCAATCCCCAGCACCGCAAAAAAAAAAAAAAAAAGAAAGAAAAGAAAAGAAAAGAAAAAGAAAGCAAGCATGTAAGTAATAAGACAAAATGCAGACCTCTTAGGAAAATTAGGTATACACAAATCTGAGGAATACACAAAGTAGGGTGATGATTATTTTACATAAGAATTTTTTTTCCCACAACTGAACCTTTTTAAGAGTTCCTTTAAATATGAAATCTCCTACTGGAACACATTTAAACGCATTAATATTTACTTATTTATTCTTTGGTGCCAGGAATTGAACCCAGAGTTGCTTAACCACTGAGACACACCCCCAGACCTTTTTATTTTGAGAAAGGACCTTGCTAAGTTGCTAAAGCTGGCTTTGAACTTATGATCCTCCTGCCCCAGCCTTCCAAGCACCTGGGATTACATGCACATGCTACCACACCTGGCTTTTGTTATTTAAATGTACAAAAATTGAATGCGCAATCTTTAAAAAATATTACATAAAGATTTCCATGTGCCTAGCATTCTGAACTCAAAAGAAAACATGTTCTTAAAAAATAAAACTTTAAGCATTAAGAATCAAGCTCCAGCTGGGTGTGGTGACGCACGCCTGTAATCCAAGCGACTTGGGAGGCTGAGGCAGGAGGATCGCGAGTTCAAAGCCAGCCTCAGCAACTTAGCGAGGCCCTAAACAACTCAGTGAGACCCTGTCTCTAAAGAAAATACAAAATAGGGCTGGGGATGTGGCGCAGTGGCCAAGTGTCCCTGAGTTCAATCCCTGGTTCCAAAAAAAAAGAATCAAGCTCCTTAGGGCAGAAATCATGATCATCCTGCTCACTTGGCTGTATCTCTAGGCTCTAGCACAGTGCCCAGTAGTCTTGTCCACCCAGTAAACACTCCAATACTGACTCAACCAGGAGGTCATAGAACCCAGTTCAAATCTGTAAGTAGTCAAAAATTCTCCAATGCCACATTAGGCTCTCTGGTTTATGGAGATTGGATCCTCACTGTTCTGACACAGTCCTCTTGCCATGTACTCTCTTCCATGAAGCATATGTAAATGACTAATGATTAAAAGCTGGAGCCTGAAACTTACAAATTTAAAAATATATAAGTTCTAAATTCCATGTAAATCAACCCAAAGTGTTTTTCAATGTTGATTTCCTGGTTTTGATAATTGCACTGTGGTTCTATAAGATGTTAGGATGAAGAATACATGGAAACTATATTAATTCTGTAATTTTTTAAAGTATACAATTCAAAATGAATTTAAAAATTAGAAATTTTTAAATTAGAAATACTTACTGCACCAAGTGAAGGTCCATATCTTCCTGTGGCAACTTTACACATATAACTGACAAAGTTGGAAATAACACCTGAGAAATAAGTCATATTTCAATAGTCCAAGTAAGGTTTAAAAATGACTTCCATTTTTGATCTCTACACAAATTAATAGTGTCAGGTTTGTATCTGTATCACTCTAAGGGTGCAACATGAATACTTAACCTTTTAATCACTTTAAATAGTTTTAGGGAAAGAAAAGTCTGACCTACCACATGACTACCTCTCAGTTACCACGTTCCTCATCTATAATTTAAAGAAAAGGAGGCTAGTTCCCAAACTCACCAACTATCTCAGAATCCTCTGGGCAGATAAGCTAAATCAATCTCTGGTGGGACACTAGACTACTTGATTCATTTAGGTTCCTTTGGCTTCAATGACATTTGAGCTCAGTGTGGCTCATTTTTAAAAAACAACTTTCTATGGAATAGGAATCAATGGCATCTGAAACACTATTTGTACAACAACTACCACAATAACTAGTACTTGGGGGAAAGAATTATACACTACCTTAGAGGCCAAAAAGATTGCTCAGCTTCTATTTTTGAGGGACTACATATCTAAACCTGAGTGTTTAATCAATATTAATTAAGCACTCACTTTGGATCTTGTGGCAGATGCTTTTATTTAATCTTTTCTACAAGTCCCTGTCTGGAAAAGATAAGTATCATTATCCCCAGAAAGGAATAGTCATTTCTGCCACATCACGTAGCTGGTAGCAGAAATGGGCTCTGAAACTAGTTCTTCTCAGTGCTCACTGTCTCAAAACTCAGTGCTTTCTTCACTACAGCACAACTGGCAGATATAAATTTTTTAAATGGTGGGACTTTAGAAATGAGTTCTTATGTTTTACTTAAATAAATTTTGCAAACAGATGAGCAGAAGTTGAGCAATTAGGCACTTAGCAGTGATCAGTAACCTTAAATCGAGTGCTACCATTTCCTAACTGAAATATTTTAGAAATGATGCCATCTTGAGGACCACATCTAGAAGTGGTTCCATGCCAACATATAGTCTTGCAAAAAAAAGAACACACTCACTACTCTTGGCAATCAATAACACTGGATCGCTCTGATCAAGCTTACTGCAAACTGAGCATGGTGGTGGAAATGAGCCTGCTTAAGATTATTTAACAAACTCAGATGACTAAGATAGCTCAGGCTAAAGAAATCAAGGCCTGGCGAGATGAAAATGACATGTAAATTCTACTCCAATCCTTAACTCCTGTTTATCCTGATTTAAAACTAAGCATAACTGAATAATTCGCAAAAGAGGAAATCTGCAAAATGAAAAGCAGGGAAAACAGCACAGCAGTCAGTGGTCCCTTCTTTACATACTACTTAAGAAACATGTTCTGAACACTTACAGATATGTAATCATATCTTCTGCAGAAAAAAACAGAGATAAGAGTGCTTATAATCTCAAAGGTCCTGAGATTAAAATTTATTACCTGCAGATAGGTACACTGCCATGAACTGCTCTTGGCCCAGAATATTCACTATGCTGGAAGAAAAGCTCCACAAAACATACATATTTGCTGCCATGTGAAATAAGGAGAAATGACTGAATGTTGACAGCAACATTGGAGAACAAAGGACCTCTATAAGAGAAAGGAAAACAGTCTCTAATTGCAGAACACAAAGCCAGTAAAAATTACCTAGTTAAGACTTCTCATTATTTTCAAATGAACACGGGAAGCAAACACAGAGTCAGTTAAGTTTTAATAAGATGGTTTAGAGAGTATTTTTCAAAGTGGTAAAAAGCTATCTTAATCTCTTTTATACTTAGTAAGCAACCAATAAAAATTCTCAGTTCAATGGAGGCAACCTGCCCTTATGGCATTAGTTAGTTACATATGGAGTAAATTATTTTAATTATAGATATAAGCCTGAAGTGATCAAAGATCTTAATTCAATAAAAAATATTCAGTGTCTACCATGTGTAAGGTATTTTTTAGGCACCTAGGATACCCCACTGAGAGAGACAAAGTTCTTGTCCTCAAGAAGCTGACAGTCTACCCTCCTGATTTTGTTTGTAACTGTTGACAGTATCTCATTTTTTTGTAGAATTTCAATTGACAAAGCATATTTCTTTCATACTGTCTCTACCTCAAAATAAAATCACAAGTTAGACTTACTAGAGGCTGGATTAGATGTGAAGTATCTCATCATTGTCCGCTGTAGAGAAGGTACTCTCCATAAACAGAATACAAGGACGTTTGTAGCTATGATACCTACAAAATAAATATAATTTAAGGAGGTTAAAAATAAGAGGAAAGAGGCCAGGTATGATGGCGCACGCCTGTAATTCCAGGAACTCAGGAAGCCGAGGCAGGAGGATCACAACTTCAAGGTCAACTTCAGCAACTTAGCAAAGCCCTAAGGAACTTAGCAAGATCCTGTCTCAAAAATAAAAAACAAAAAAGGTTGGGGATGTGGCTCAGTGATTCAGAACTCCTGGGTCCAATCCCTGGTACCAAAAAAATAATAAGAGGAAAGAAAGTCAGATCTAAAGTCCACCTAAATACAATTTTACATAAGAGTACTATGTGTTTGGGGAGTAAGTAGTGAACTAAAGCAAATGAAATCAATATCTTTAAAGTAACAAAACTGCACAGGCTGGTAAAGTCAGAGGATTCCTGAAACACTGCAAATGCTCTAGGAGCTAACTGCCTTCACCTACATCCATATTTCACTTCTTCATAATAGTTTACTCTTTTCAATAAATAATTAGTTCTATAATAATTGTTTGATAATGGCCAATTCAGAGACAAGTAATATACAGAATTAGGTTTTCTGGCCAAGAATAGAAAAAGCTAACATCTCATCTTTTCCCACAGGGATAGCAAACTTCTTAAACTTATGAATAGTTTATGGAAATGCCTACTGACCATCTGTGTAAGTAAAGGTCAATATGTCTGAGAAAAATATTTGCCTGGTAAGAATTCAGGGATAATCTTGAAGAATTCTGCAATTGCTTTTAAAATGTTTACATATGGAAACTGGATGACGTTCATTTTTCTGCAAGAACTTATGTTGCTAGACCAATCATTAAATTGAGTAGATTTCACTATAAAAATAAGTCAGTCACTTTAAGAACAAAATCAAGTTATTCCTGAAAACTATACACTTTAAAAAATGCATTTTTTAAAAAATTGCCACACTCCTTGCACAAGTAGCCTTTCATCTACTCATTGATTTAGTTAAAGGAACTTAAACATTGTTCATTCCTCTAATCTCTTTAGGCAACGGGCAAGTAGTACTTTCAACTTCTTCAATAATAATAAGGACTGATTCCAGCAACACTCTGGTAAGGAATTTTCTTTAGAAGACACTCTTTGTAAGGTCCTTACCAGCAGCTAAATCTTGGGAATCATTGTTGGCTTCCACACTTGCTCATTCTGTGAGGCTTTGGATTATCCCCTGGCATTACTTGTCTGCCCAGTTTTTGTTTTCCCTCTTGAGTTAGGTAGGAAAGAAAGCTATCATTTCTCATGGATTCTAAGACACCATTTACCATGTAATGTCTGAAATCAGGAAGTATCTTACAACTGGTGGTCTGTTATAGTTTAACTGGTAGCAATTTTTTCTCTCTTCAATAGTACATTAACTGAACTGAACTGACTCCTTCCATTATACCAGATGTCTCAGTAGTAGGGACTGCAATAGCTATAAAGCCATCTTTGTAACTAACTACAACTCTCAAAGATGGTGAGAGGGGCTGTGTTTGTGGAAGAATGGGAAAAAGGAGTCCTGAGCAAGGCAAGGAAGAGCAAGTGTGTACCTCCTAATAAGGAGCCCACTATCTGGGATAAGGAGGTGGGCAGAACCTCCTCAGATGCTCGAGAACCCTAGAGGAGTTGTCCCATAGGAAGTGAGCAGTGACTAGTGTTGCCTAGTGTTCTTTAGCTTCTTTAGGGAGAGTGAAACATCTTTTACTATCCAGAGCACTCCCTTAGGTCTAGGTTATCATACACAGTGACTGGTATCTTGGGTAGAGAAAACCTGAGAATAATTTAGCCATGACCATAAAGATGCAGGTTTCCATGATCATAATGTTAGGCACTCAGGGCTTTGGCATTTACTCTATGGTTCCATGCAAAGAGAGCAAGATAGTCCCCTGATCCCACCTGCTAGCCTGAAAAATGGCAACCACTACTCTAACTACTCTGTCAGTTCCATAGGCTACTTCCTCAAACCCATGATAGAGCACACACAACTTCTGGAAACCAGAGCATTGCAGTGAAGCAGGATGCATCTCGGAATGAAGTGATTACAATGAGGGAAAGATAACCAACAACATAAAGGTTAATAGTAGTCAGAGTTAATACTGCAAATACAACTGCAAAAAGTCGTTTCTGGCAAATTATAATATAGTACTGGCACTGTAGTCAAAATCTCTCATTTTATAGTTTAGTGGTCACTAAACTTCTTTGATTAGGAACCCTGCCAATAAACAATTGAATATACACACCTAATATGTTTATACTTAATTACAAATTATGTACATGAACCAATATAATTCATTGTAAAACATACAGACTGAAAAGAAATGAGAAAAGTAAAATGCAGGAATTTTCTTCCTTGTAAACTCCATTTTGGAGATCAATTATAGATGAGAAAAGTGAGACTTTAAATAATACAAGTTTCCTGAAAACCGAATTCATTGGCCGAGCCAGAATTCCTAATCTAGTATCTGTTCCACTTTACACTGTGACATGGGTATTTATTTCAACCTTGGCCACCAGAGGGCTTCTGACACCAGACAAAGGGTCCTCAAGGTGGGTAACGCATAGCCTGGTTCCCAGAATCGGGCAAGCATGAGAGGAAGTATGGTTAAGGCAGGGCCTACGAAGGCAGTACTGCATATTGTCTAAGAGAGTGGGGGGAATCCAGCAGAACTAACTCTGGCCTGCTTAGGTTAAATTGGGCAAGAGGACTAACGTCCAAGCCAGTTTCCTCTTCTGTAAGATGAGAACAATAAAATCTACCTTAAAAGGTTGAATGATGATGAAATGAGAAAGTATGATTAAATGTAACAGTCACACAGCAACAATACAATAAATGAAATACAGTGGAATGAGAATGGCCTTTGCAGGTCTGAATCCTAGGTATGCCATTTAGTAGCTCTGTAACTGGTGGCATTTCATCCCCTTCACTTCAGCTCCTCAATCTGTAAAAGGAAATTAATAAGTCCCACCTCATAAAGGCTATAGCAAGTTCTGTAGCTCAGTGGTAAAGGACTGGCCTAGCATACACAAGGCTCTGAGTTCAATGCCCAGCATGAAAATAAATAAGGTCTGTAGTGAGGCTGAAATAAGATACTGAGCATAGCATGCAAATGCCTAAGGAGCAATGGTTCCTTCCCCCTCCTCCTCCTGTGAAAACAGAACAGTTTAAGGTCTCTGTATCTCCACTTAGAGAGGGTGCTATCGCTTCCTCCTGACTCAGTAACATCTTGGACAAGCTTTGCTCTACTGATTCAGGAAGGCTGCTGCTTCTCCCAGAGTCTACCTTTACCAAGAGTGATGTACTCAATTACATTATATCATATGAAAACAGCCAAGTATTTTCTCTAAAAATTCACTTTCATAAAAGTAATAAAAAATTGTGGCAAAAATTGTCAGAATCAACTTTTAGAACCCTGGAACCTAACCGAAGGTTTGTAGCAAACCCAGGGAGCATTTATTTAAGAAAAAAATGGCAGAATCTCAGAATAGCTAGCTTTTCAGCAATTTGCCTAGTCCTACCCCCAGCTTTTTAGCTACAGGGAGCCTTGAAACAACCCACACTCCCAGTGCAGCCCAACACCACAAAAGGAAAATAGGAGTCCCAAGCTGGAACTCTTTACAGCCTCAATTCCAAAGAATAATCATAATTTGATCTGTCCATTAGTCCCCTAAAAGAGCCCAGTTTCAAGGCTGGCTATCTTTAACCTGAATGTGACCTGTCCCAAGTGCAAATCCCCTCTTCCCAGAGGGCATTTATCAAAAACAATTATGAATAAGTGATTTAAGTTCAAGTTTGCCTGAGGTGGTAAATAACCCTTGGGGCAAATAAGAGACTAACCAAAAATGTTAAATGAAAAGCAGGAGGATGAGATTTCTGAAAGATCTTTGAAAATTCTCAACATATTCCTGGGATCTAGAAGGCCACATACATTAAACGACAAACTAGACTAAGACAAAATTTATTACTAGAGACAAGATATTACAAAGAACAGAAAATAACAGGAAAAAAAAAATCAATGAATCCAAAAGGTGGTTCTTTGAAATCCTAATAAGCAAAATAAGCTTTCAGCTGTAGTTAGAAAAAAAAAAATTTATTTTATTTATTTTTTTGGTACTGGGGATTGAACCCAGGGGCACTCCACCACTGAGCCACATCCCCAGCCCTATTTTGTATTTTATTTAGAGACAGGGTCTCACTGAGTTGTTCAGGGCCTCGCTAAGTTGCTGAGGCTGGCTTTGAACTCACGATCCTCCTGACTCAGCCTCCCAAGTGCTGGGATTACAGGCGTGCACCACTGCGCCTGGCTAGAAAAAAAAATTTTAAAACCTCATATTACTAAAATTCAGAATGAAAGGAGAATATTACTGACCTTATATCATGTGGGTTGGAGACGACGTAGCTCAGAGGTAGAGAGAGTGCCTAGCATGCATTACGCTCTGAGTTCAATCCCCAATATATACACACAAAAAATTTTTAACAGAATACTAAGAATAAGTGTATACCAACAAATGAGATTAGATGAAACTGAAAAATTCCCAGAAACACACAACTACTAAAATTGATTTAAAAATAAACAAAAAATCTAAATAGCTAGAGAAAAGTAAAAAAAATATATATATATGAATTAGTAATTAAAAACTTAGCACAAAGAAAAGCCAGAACCAAATGACTTAACTGATATTGAGTTTCCCAGGACTGCTATAACAAATTATCACAAGTGCAGTGGCTTAACACAAGAGAAATTTATTCTCTTACATTTCTGGAGACCAGAAGTCTGAAATCAAGGCAACAAGATGTCAGCAAGGTAACATCTCCTTCTGAATGCTCTAGAAAAGAATCCTCCTTTCTTTCTTCCAGCTTCCAGTGGCTCCCAAAATTCTTGTCATTGCTTGGCTAATAGGCGCAAAAATCTGATCTCCTCACAAGGGCTTTTTTTTTTTTTTTTTTTTTTAAAAGTCTGTATGCTCTTCTAAGTACATGAGTCATTGGTTTTGGGGCCCACTCTAATATAGTATGATCTCATTGTAACTATATCTACAAAGCCCTTATCTCAAATAAGGTAACATTTTGTGGTTCTGAGTAGACATGTCTTTGGGGGGATACTATTCAATTAATTTTTTTTTTTTTTTTTTTTTTTTGCAGTGCTGGGGATTTGAACCCAGTGCCTTGTGCTTGCAAGGCAAGCACTCTACCAACTGAGCTACATCCCCAGCCCAACACTATTCAATTTATAACGGATGCATACCAAACAAAGGGGAAATTAACACTAATCCTTCTCAAACCTTCCTTTAAAAAAGAGGAAAGAGCATCTCTTCAAGTCATTCTATGCAGCTAGTATTACATTGATATCAAAACCAAAGGCATCACAAAAAAACCAAACTATTCATGAATATAAATACTAAAATTCTAAAGGAAATATTAACATATCCAGCAGCATATAAATCATGATCAAATGGAATTTGCCAGAGGAATGGGAAGTTGGTTCAACATCTAAAAAAATCAATTAATACTTTATATTAACAAAGTTAGAGGACTCAATTCCTAGCTTCAAAAGTTACAACACAAACTTAACAGTAATCAAGACAGTGTGGTACTAGTATAAGGAGAGACATACACATCAACAGAATCGACAGTTCAGAAATAAACCCACACAATTATGGCCAACTGGTTTTTGACTAATGTTCCAAACTAACTCATGGGGAAAGAGTAGTTTTTTCAATAAATGTTGCTGAGACAAGTGGATATTCATAAGTAAAAGACTGAGTCTCCAAATATACCAAATACAAAATAACTCAAAATGTATCAAAGACCTAAGTATAAAAGGGAAAACTGTAAAGCTCTTAGAAGAAAATATAGGAATAGGGGCTGGGGATATAGCTCAGTTGGTAAAGTGCTTGCCTTGTGTGCACAAGGCCCTGGGTTCAATCCTAAGCACTGCAAAAAAAAAAAAAAAAAAAAAAAAATCAATCTTTGTGACCTTGAATTAAGCCAGTTTCCCTGAACCTGGAAGCCATCCCCAGTGGATATGAAGGAATGACTGATAAATATTACAACATTGAAACCATTACGCTAAGTAAAAGAAGCAGAAACAAAAGATCACATATTATGTGATTCCATTTATATGAAATGTCCAGAATAGGCAAATTCATAGAAAAAGAAAGTAGATTAGTGTTTGGCTAGAGCTGAGGAGAATGAAGAGTGAGTGCTATGGGTAAGGAAAATGTCTGGAACAATGAAAATGTTTTGGGATTAGACAGATATGTAACCTTGTGACTATAATAAAGACTACATTTTTATTGGTGAATTAAAGATATATGAATTATATTTCAATTTTTTAAAAGTGATGCACTGGCCTGGGGTTGTAGCTCAGTGGTAGGGCACTTGCCTAGCATGTTCGGCACTGGGTTCCATCCTCAGCACCACATAAAAAATAAACGAACAAAATAAAGGTATTATTTTGAAGAGGCTGCCAAATGACCCAGATCTGCCATCCAGAAAGTGATAAGCATGAACATCCACAGCAGCTAAAGAATGAACACGAGCAGTTCCTACCTCCAATTCATAGGAACCAGGCAAGTTCAGGAGTCAACCTGTTGGCTTCACTTAGTGGCTACAATTTCTCTTTCTAGGCAGCATCCACACACTAGTTAAGGTCAGGGCTCACAGTTACTTGGAATCAAGAGAAAAACTCGGACTATCCATATTCCATTCTCCCACTGGGATGAAGAAAAGTTCAAAACTAATACAGTAAAGCAAACTAATATGGGACAAACACACACACACACACACACACACACACACATACACACGGAGGCAAAGACCTCATGATATTGCTAACCATAAAAGGGGTTATTATTTCTCTGCACTCAGCCTGTAGATGAGAATATCTAATCATTCCCTGTGAGCAACTTTAAGAAAATAATCTAACCTACATATACTCTATACATTGCTGGACATTTAATTGGTGTAGAACTTCTTTTAAGACAATAATACACAAAATTTTGAATGTATATACTGAGTATTTTTGACTCAGCAATTCTATTTTCAGTAACTCATCCTAAAAATATACTTGCACAAGGCTGCAAAGGATATAAAGAGTATCAACTGTAGAATTATTTATAGAAGCAACGACTGAAGACAATCTAAATATCCATTAATAGAAGACGTGGTAAATAATATTCATCCAAATGGAATGCTACAATGCCATTAAAAAAGAATAAGGCTGGAGTGTAATTTGCATTTCTTGATTTGGATGCTGTTTATATGGATGCATTGTTTGTGAAAATTATAACTCAGTACATTTGTACACTTCTCTGTATATTATACTTCAATAAAATATACAAAAAATGCAACAGATCTATTTGTATTGCTATGAAGTGTTCTTTAAAATATTAAGTGAAAAAAATTAAAACAGAAGATGCACTATGTATCACAATTTTTGTTTTGAATTTCAGATAGATATAAATGCCTACATATAAATACATGCTTTGGGAGAATACACAAGCAACTAAAGAGGCAATGGTTATTATGGGAAGGAAACTGCAGAACTGAAGTTCAGGGTAAGAGAAAGACTTTTCTCACCATATGTATCCTTTTCCACTGTTTTCATCTGTTATTATGTATACCTACTCATCTTTTAATGACAAAATCTAACCCAGGAAGTCAAAAAGGGCTCCCTTTCTTCCTGGGTACCAGCCTGCTGGCTTGGAACAATACTGAAATCTGAGGTTTTAATCAGCATGCAGATACTGGGTAGGGAGAAACTGTAGGTAATTATAACAACTGTGGTTTGTAACAGTGCAAAGTGATAGGATGTAATAGGAAAGCATATTATTTGAATTATGAAGTGTGTTTGAATTCCATGTCCACCCCTTTCTCTAAGAAGTCTATGAACTCAGATTGTTATTTAATCTTTCTGAGCTTCAGTTACTCCACCTGAAAAACGAGGATACTATTAACAAGGTTCTTACGATGATTTATAATAGTAACCCTTCACACATGCCTAAATCCAGAATGCACTCTTTGAGGGCATGGAGATGTGGGGGACATTTGGGAGGGATCTCCCCAGACATGAGACACCCATTCACCAGCACCACTAGCTTTCCCACCTTTCAGCTACAATCCAGAACAGCACATAAAGCACCTAGGATAGTATTTGAAGCATAGGAGGCACTTGGCATTAATTTTGCCCTTCCTTCCCCAGAAATAACTAGTCTGAAGACTGGGGAGCCAGGAATTATAGAAAAGTGACTGAAGAAAAGGTTAAGAGGAACTAGGAGATCAAGGAAAACACTACCTCACCAGCAATCTCAGTAACAGGGAAAGAGATTTTAGCCTGGAAGCTTGAAACCTTAAGGCAAAAGGAGAGAGAAAATTGAAACTAAAAAACAATAATTTGATGGAAATAGCATAGCAAAGAAAAAATAGAGACTTCAGAGATTGGGGCGAAGGGGTTGAGGTCCTGGGGCATAGCAGTGCCTAAACTTTGGAGTTGACAAAAGATATGTACTAGCAGAGGAACTGAGGCAGTTTTCCCAAGTTCTTTCTCCCCATCCTCCTCCTCCTCACTGTGCCCACTTTGATCAGAAACAATACCTGAACTGAATCTTTCCCCTGCATTCCAATATAGTGAAGGCTGCATTCTGCTGAAAGCATAGGAACCTAGCAAGGGCCTCAAAGGCAGTCCTGAAAGTAAGGTTGGAGAAAATACTCTCCTTGGGGACTGCCTGGGGACCTTGCAGATCAGGACAGAACAGGCAACCAGTGAAATACAAAAGTACAGGGTCAAGTCTAACTTTAAAAACTGCTACCTTGTGCTCTTTCTTTATCCCACAAATACCAAAAGAGCTTACAAAATCTTTTTTCTGAGAAATATGAAGCTTGGGGACATAGTTCTGTATAATAATTAAGACAATGAAAAAAATCCCAAAACCAAACAATAAAGAATTAAAATCACATCTTTAAAAAGTGAAATGGCAGGGACAGCTTAAAATAGAACACTAGGGACTCCAAACTCAATATCATAGGTAAGGGAGTTTTTTCACTGCACCATGGACTCCATGTTATCAATGAAATAAATTACAAGTATCCCCCACAATCAGAACTGTTCTTATCTAAATTTAGAAATAAAAAGAAAAGGATAAATTTGAGACACGTCTTTACTATCAAAACTCAGGAACCAAAGACCTTTGAATAAAATGCTTTGCTGTCTGAATTTACTAGATCCAAAAATCATACTGTCCGAATTCAGAAGCCCAATGGATTCAGACAGCAAGGAATCCTTATGTGAAGCGCTTGGTGCTGTCATGAGAAATCGTTAATAACCTACTAGGTCTTTCATGGTGCTACTGCCTAGAGATGAATACTGAAGAGCAAAGATCTGGTCTCAGACACTAAAAATTCTAGGTCAGAACTTAGGTTCTTAAAAAATACACAGAGACGATTCAAGATGGTGGGCTAGAGGAAGGCTGCATTCCTACTTGCTCCGTGAATTCCTACTTGCTCGGGATTCAAGCAGTGGGAATATTGCTCTCAAAGAGATTTTACATTCAAATTACACCTAAGAGGTCCCCAGGAGCCACTCCAGAATCACCATCACCCGATGGGGCGGGGGCCTGAACCTGGGCAGCCCCAGCTGTGAACACATACCCGCCAAGTCATCGGGTTGCCATACCCAGCTCCAAGAACAGGCCTACATCCTGTCCCTGGTCTAGTCTCAGGCCTGCACCCACGCTGATGCTGACCATCTAACAACAACAGGTTACCTTTGCCCACAAACACTGATTATCCCTGACATGGAGGCAGTGGGACAGCACCCTTCTTGGGACACAGCATTACCAAGTACCTGACTTGGCATCAGACTACTGAACAATAGAAGGTTTGAATAGTACAATATAATTTTACTGCAGAACTTTCTTTCTCTTTTTCCTTCCTTCTTTTTTCTAAATAGTATTATTACGATTATTCCTAATATACTTACTACATTCCCACTTCTTTCTTATTAATATTATCATTCTATCACCCTCTAATATAACTGTGTCCTTGGAGACTCAGTCTCTTTTCTCATGCTAAAAACTTATTTCCTTTAATTCCGCTCTCACTATTCCTATGACATAGTACCTCTATAGACTCACTTCCTATCTCATTAACGTTATATTCTAAACCCCTCAGCATCTTCTTTTTCTGCTATTTGAAATTGTGGTCCTTAATGCAAACCTATTGATTATGCACAGATAATTTGAACTCATTTCTGTATATTATAATGCAGTTAATATCTAAATAGGTTCTATATTGTTTAAGGACAAATATTGTTTATATGGGGTACTGCTAATAATAATCTCTTCAAAGTGAGGTATTGGAAATCTGCAGGGACATTATAAGTCTTTATAGGGAAACTGCAATCCCTCTGATTCGCACTGCTAGAGGGGAAGATACACAAGTAACATGAGAAAACACGGGAAGAAAGTGTCCCAAACAAACCTAGATGATATATCAAGAGAACCCAATGACAGCACGGTAGAAGGAATGTCAGAAAGGGAGTTTAGAATGTACATAATTAAAATGATCTGAGAAGAGAATGATGTGATGAGAGAGCACATGCAGGCTATGAATAATCAGCTAATAGAGTAACTGCAGGAACCAAAAAATCATTTCAATAAAGAGATAGAAGTTCTGAAAAAAAAAAACAAACAGAAATCCTTGAAGGAAAGAAGGAAATGAAGGAAACAATAAACCAAATTAAAAACTCAATAGAAAGCATAACTAACAGAATAGATCACTTGGAAGACAGAACCTCAGACAATGAAGACAAAATATTTAATCTTGAAAACCAAGTTGAACAAACAGAGAAAATGGTAAGGAATCATGAACGGAACCTCCAAGAAATATGGGACACCATGAAAAGACCAAATTTAAGAATTATTGGGATTGAGGAAGGCACAGAGATACAAACCAAGGGAATGAATAATCTGTTCAATGAAATAATATCAGAAAATTTCCCAAATATGACAAATAAGATGGAAAATCAATTACAAGAGGCTCACAGGACACCAAACACACAGAATTACAACAGATCCACACCGAGGCACATTATAATGAAAATACCTAACATACAAAATAAAGATAGAATTTTAAAGGCGGCGAGAGAAAAGCATCAGATTACATACAGGGGGAAACCAATATGGATGTCAGCAGATTTCTCAGCCCAGACCCTAAAAGCAAGAAGGGCCTAGAACAACATATTTCAAGCTCTGAAAGAAAATGGATGCCAACCAAGAATCATATACCCAGGAAACTAACCTTCAGATCTGATGACGAGATAAAAACCTTCCATGATAAACAAAAGCTAAAAGAATTCACAAATAGAAAGCCTGCCCTACAGAACATTCTCGGCAAAATATTCCAAGAGGAAGAAATGAAAACCAACAATGTTAGTCAACAGGGGGGGAATTACCCTAAAGAAATAGCCAATCAAAGGAGAAACCAAGTTAAGTTAAAAGCCCCAAAAAAGCCAAAATGACGGGAAATACAAGTCGTATCTCAATAATAACCCTGAATGTAAACGGCCTAAACTCATCAATCAAAAGACATAGGGAGGGGAGGATGGATTGAAGAAGGGAAGGCAAAAAGAACAAGTAGAGAGGGATCCAAGATGGCGGACTAGAGGGAGGCTGTGTTCCTTGTTGCTCCATAATCCAAGATTCGAAAAGAGGAGAATCTGATTCTCTCAGAAGCAGTCTCTACTCCTCATTGATCCCCTGCTCTTTACCACATCTGACTACCTCGATCACCTGCAGTCTACCAGCCTACTGCTACATTTGAGTGCAGATTGCTCACTGACCGCCGCCTATCATCCGTCACTTGCCTGTCTGCCTGCCTCTGGCCTGCCCATCGCCTGCCTCTCACCTACTCATCACCAACCAACCGAGGTTCACCTGCCGATCGTCCAGCAGTAGCCTGTGGAGCCTGTGGACCGTCAGTGGATCACCAGCTGCCTGCTGTTGCCTGGAAATTTACCATCGCAGTACCCGCAGGTTGGGTTACACGTGGCTGCTGCCATTTTGGGGGAAAAAAAAAAAGAAAAGAAAAGCCAGGACCTGCCAGGACTGCCAGCCTGACTGATAGCACCCTGCCTCCAGGACCCCCGGCTTGACTGACAGCAGCCCACCTCCAGGGGCCCAGCCTGACCATCTGCACCCCACACAGTCTCAGTGCCCACGCCCTGCGCTGCAGCTCACCATTTGCCAACACTTTTAGAAACCAGTGCAGCCATTTTGGATTATCCGCAAAAACTGTCATTAGGTGGGGCAAATCCCATCCTGAGACGCCCACTGGAGACTGGAAGCTCATTGTCAGGTAGCTCTCATGCCTCAGGCTACTAAAGACTGGGAGGTTTGAATAGGATATGATGGTTATAGTGTATATTTTTTTTCTCCTTTGTGATAGCTTTTAAACTTTTATTTCTATACTTTTCTTGCTCTCCACTTTCCTTTTGTTTACCTATTTCCTCAAGGGCTTTTTCTCACTCTTCCTATGATCTGGAATTTCTTCATACTCTTTTCTTATACTGTTAACAATTACAGCCTACACCCCTCCCCATCTTCTTTGTCCTCCATTAGAAACTGAAGTCCTTACGCAAATCTGTTTGTTATACTGTAGATAATAATAGAACTCATACTCTCTGTTTATTATGACAATATTGTAACAATATTGTAACAAAAAGACTACTGTAACAATAGTCTTCATAGGGGCTATTTGGTTTACAGCTGCATATTGTCTGTACCGGGTGTTGCTAATATTGATTCCCCCCTTTAAAGAAGAACTTTCAGATAACGATAGGGTCACTAAGCCTATAGGGCAGAAACTACAATACCCTGGATCTTCATTGCTGGAGGGGAAGATATATGAACAACATGAAAAAACAAGGGAGGAAAGTGTTCCAAACAAACCAAGATTCTACACTAACAGAATCCAATGACAGCATGGTAGAAAAGGAGTTCAGAATATACATGATTAAAATGTTCAGAGAAGCAAATGATGAGTTAAGAGAGCAAGTGCACTCAATAACTGACCATTCCAATAAGCAGCTGAAAGAGCAACAACAGGAAACAAAAGATCACCTCAACAAAGAGATAGAGATTCTGAAAAAGAACCAAACCTTGAAATGAAGGAAACATAAACCAAATTAAACACTCAATGGAAAGCATCACCAACAGACTAGATCACTTAGAAGACAGAACCTCAGACAATGAAGACAAAATATTGAATCTTGAAAATAAAGTTGCCCAAACAGAGAAGATGTTAAGAGAAGAACTATGGGATCATGAAAAGACCAAATTTAAGAATTATTGGGATTGAGGAAGGCACAGAGATACAAACCAAAGGAATGAACAACCTATTCAATGAAATAATATCAGAAAATTTCCCAAACCTGAAGAATGAAATGGAAACTCAACTGCAGGAGGCTTACAGAACGCCAAATGCACAAAATTACAGCAGATCCACACCAAGACACATTATGATGAAAATGCCTAATGTACAAAATAAAGATAGGATTTTAAAGGCTGTGAGAGAAAAGAAACAGATTACATATAGGGGGAAACCAATACGGATATCAGCAGATTTCTCAGCCCAGACCCTAAAAGCTAGAAGGGCCTAGAACAACATATTTCAAGCTCTGAAAGAACATGGCTGCCAACCAAGAATCCTATATCCAGCAAAACTAACCTTCAGATTTGAAGATGAAATAAAATCTTTCCATGACAAACAAAAGTTAAAGGAATTCACACATAGAAAGCCTGCACTACAGAACATTCTCAGCAAGATATTTCATGAGGAAGAAACGAACAACAACAATGTAAGTAATCAAAGGGGGGAACTATCCTAAAAGAAAAGCCGATTAAAGGAGAAACCAAGTCACATTAAAAACCAAATCTAAGCCAAAATGACTGGGAATACAAATCATATCTCAATAATAACCCTGAATGTTAATGTTAGCCTAAATTCGTCAATCAAAAGACATAGACTGGCAGACTGGATCAAAAAGAAAGACCCAACAATATGTTGCCTTCAAGAGACTCATCTCATAGAAAAGGACATCCACAGACTAAAGGTTAAAGGATGGGAAAAAACCTATCATGCACACGGCCTTAGTAAAAAAGCAGGGGTTTCCATCCTTATATCAGATAAAGAGGACTTCAAGCCAAAGTTAGTCAGAAGGGATAAAGAAGGACATTACATACTGCTTAAGGGAACCATAAATCAAGAAGACATAACCATCATAAATATTTATGCCCCAAACAATGGCCCATCCATGTACATCAAACAAATCCTTCTCAATTACAGGAATCAAATAGACCACAACACAATAATTCTGGGTGACTTTAACATCCCACTGTCACCACTGGACAGATCTACCAAACAAAAACTAAACAGAGAAACTACAGAACTCAATAACACAACGAATAACTTAGACTTAACAGACATATAGAATATTCCATCCATCAATGAGTGAACACACTTTCTTCTCAGTAGCACATGGCTCCTTCTCTAAAATAGACCATGTTATGCCACAAAGCAGCTCTTAGTAAATGCAAAAAAGTAGAGATATTACCTTGTATTCTATTGGATGATAATGGAATGAAATTAGAAATCAATGACAAAAGAAAAAACAGAAACTACTCCAACACCTGGAGACTAAATAATATGCTATTGAACGAACCATGGATAACAGAAAACATCAGGGAGGAGATAAAAACATTCTTAGAGGTAAATGAGAATGACAATACAACATATCAAAATCTCTGGGACACTATGAAAGCACTACTAAGAGGAAAATTCATTGCATTGAGTGCATTCAAGAAAAGAATAAAAAGTCAACAACTCAACGACCTAACCTTACTTCTCAAAGCCCTAGAAAAAGAGGAACAGTTCATCACCAAAAGTAGTAGAAGACAGGAAATAATCAAAATCAGAGCCGAAATCAATGAAATTGAAACAAAAGAAACAATTAAAAAAATTGACAAAAAAGTTGGTTCTTTGAAAAAGTAAACAAAATAGATAAACCCTTAGCCACACTAACAAAGAGAAGGAGAGAGAAAACTCAAGTTACTAAAATTTGTGATGAAAAAGGAAATATCACAACAGACACCATTGAAATTCAAAACATAATTAGAAGCTACTTTGAAAACCTACACTCCAATAAAATAGAAAATCTTCAAGACATCGACAAATTCCTAGAGACATATGATCCTCCCAAACTGAACCAGGAAGACATACACAATTTAAACACATCAACTTCAAGCAATGAAATAGAAAAAGCCATCAAAAGCCTACCAACCAAGAAAAGCCCAGGACCAGATGGATTCTCAGCTGAGTTCTACAAGACCTTCAAAGAAGAACTTATACCAATACTCCTGAAAGTATTTAATGAAATAGAAAAAGAGGGAACCCTTCCAAATTCATTCTATGAAGCCAGCATCACTCTGATACCAAAACAGTAGACAAAGACACATCTAGAAAAGAAAACTTTAGGCCAATATCTCTGATGAATATAGATGCTAAAATCCTCAACAAAATTCTGGCAAATCACTTACAAAAACATATTAAGAAGATAGTGCACCCCGATCAAGTGGGGTTTATCCCAGGGATGCAAGGTTGGTTCAACATCCAGAAATCAATAAATGTAACTCATCACATCAACAGACTTAAGAATCATATGATTATTTCAATAGATGCTGAGAAAGCATTTGACAAAATACAACACCCCTTCATGCTCAAAACACTAGAAAAAATAGGGATGGTAGGAATATACCTCAACATTGTAAAGGCTGTTTATGCTAAGCCCACTGCCAACATCATTCTCAAAGGAGAAAAACTAAAAGCATTCCCTCTAAAAACTGGAACAAGACAGGGATGCCCACTGTCACCACTTCTATTCAACATTGTGCTGGAAATGCTAGCCAGAGCAATTAGACAGACCACAGAAATTAAAGGTATACGAATAGGAAAAGAAGAACTCAAGCTGTCTATATTTGCTGATGACATGATCCTATATTTAGAGGATCCAAAACACTCCACCAGGAAACTTTTAGACCTAATTAGTGAATTTAGCAAAATAGCTGGATATAAAATAAACACACATAAATCAAATGCATTTATCTACATAAGTGATGAATCATCTGAAAGTGAATTGAGGAAAACAACTCCGTTCAAAATAGCCTCAAATAAAATAAAATATTTGGGAATCAATCTAACAAAAGAAGTGAAAAACCTCTACAACGAAAACTACAGAACATTAAAGAAAGAAATTGAGGAAGACCTTAGAAGATGGAAAGATCTTCCATGTTCTTGGATAGGAAGAATCAATATAACCAAAATGGCCATACTTCCAAAGATGCTGTACAAATTTAATGCAATTCCAATAAAAAATTCCTATGACATTCCTCACAGAAGTAGAAAAAGCAATCATGAAATTCATATGGAAGAACAAAAGACCCAGAATAGCCAAAATAATCCTGGGCAGGAAGAATGACGCAGGAGATATCACAATACCAGACCTTAAACTCTACTACAGAGCAATAGTGATAAAAACAGCATGGTATTGGCACCAAGATAGACAGATAGACCAATGGTACAGAATAGAGGACCCAGAGACAAACCCACCTAAGTACAGATATCTCATACTTGACAAAGGTGCCAAAAACATACAATGGAGAAAAGATAGCCTCTTCAACAAATGGTGCTGGGAAAACTGGAAATCCATATGCAATAAAATGAAATTAAACCCCTATCTCTCACCCTGTACAAAACTCAACTCAAAATGAATCAAGGATCTAGGAATTCGACCTGAGACTCTTCACCAAATAGAAGAAATAGTAGGCCCAAATCTTCTTCATATTGGCTTAGGACCAGACTTCCTCAACAAGACCACCAGAGCGCAAGAAATAAAAGGAAGAATCAATAAATGGGATGGGTGCAAACTAAAAAGCTTTCTCTCAGCAAAAGAAACAATCAAGAATGTGAAAAGAGAGCCTTCAGAGTGGGAAAAAATCTTTTCCGCACACACTTGAGACAGAGCATGATCTCCAAAATTTATAAAGAACTTAAAATACTGTACACCAAAAATGCAAAGAGCCCAATCAATAAATGGGCTAAGGAACTGGGCAGACACTTCACAGAAGAGGATATACAGGCCATTAACAAATATATGAAAAAGTGCTCATCATCTCTAGTAATTAGAAAAATGCAAATTAAAACCACCCTAAGATTTCATCTAACTCCAATTAGAATGGCTATTATCAGGAATACAAGCAATAACAAGTGTTGGCGTGGATGTGGGGAAAAAGGCACACTTGTACATTGCTGGTGGAATTGCAAATTGGTGCAGCCACTTTGGAAAGCAGTATGGAGATTCCTCAAAAAACTTGGAATGGATCCACCATTTGACCCAACTATCCCACTCCTCGGTTTGTACCCAAAGGTCTTAAAATCAGCAAAATATAGGGATGCAGCCACATCTATGTTCATAGCTGCTCAATTCACAATAGCTAGATTGTGGAACCAACCTAGATGCCCTTCAATTGAAGAATGGATAAAGAAACTGTGGTATATATACATAATGGAATATTACCCAGCCATAAAAAAGAATAAAATTATGGCATTTGCTGGTAAATGGGTGGAGTTGGAGAATATCATGCTAAGTGAAATAAGCCAAGTCCAAAAAACCAAAGGCCGAATGTTTCTCTGATCAGTGGATGCTGATACCTAACAGGGGTGTGTGTGTGTGTGCGGGGGGTGCCAGGGGTTATGGGGAGGATAGAAAAGAATGGAGGAAATATGGATGGTGTGGAGGAAAATGGGACGGGAGGGGATGGGGGCAGTAAAAATAGTAGACTGAGACAGACACCATTACCCTATGTAAATGTAAGATTATATGAACTGTGTGAATAAAAATAAATTAAAAAAAAGACATAGATTGGCAGATTGGATTAAAAAGAAAGACCCAACAATATGTTGTCTTCAAGAGACTCATCTCATAGAAAAACATGCCCACAGACTAAAGGTGAAAGGATGGGAAAAAACATACCATGCACATGGACTCAGTAAAAAAGCGGGGGTCTCCATTCTCATTTCAAATAAAGCAGACTTAAGCCAAAGTTGGTCAGAAGGGATAAAGAAGGTCATTTCATACCGCTCAAAGGAAGCATAAATCAGCAAGACATAATGATCATAAATATTTATGCCGCAAACAATAGCGCATCCATGTACGTTAAACAAATCCTCCTCAATTCCAGGAACCAAATAGACCAAAACACAATAATACTAGGTGACTTTAATACACCTCTCTCACTAGTGGACAGATCCTCCAAACAAAAATTGAACAAAGAAACCACATATCTCAATAACACAATCATTAATTTAGATTTAACAGACATATATAGAATATTCCATCCATCAACAAGTGAATACACTTTCTTCTCAGCAGCACATGGATCCTTCTCTAAAACTGACCATATGTTATGCCACAAAGCTACTCTTAGCACATACAAAAAGAGAGAGATACTACCTGTATTCTATCAGATCATAATGGAATAAAATTAGAAATCAACAATAAAACACAAAAAAGAAACCATGCCAATACTTGGAGATTAAATAATATTCTATTGAAGGATGCATGGAAACAGAAGACATCAGGGGGGAAATTAAAAAATTCATGAGGTAAATGAGAACAACGATACAACATATCAAAATCTTTGGGACACGATGAAAGCAGTACTAAGAGGAAAACTCATTGCATGGAGTGCATTCAATAAAAGAATGAAAAGTCAACAAATAAATGACCTCACATTACAGCTCAAAGTCCTAGAAAAAGAAGAGATTAACACCAAACGTAGATGACAGGAAATAATTAAAATTAGAGCTGAAATCAATGAAATTGAAACAAAAGAAACTACTCAAAAAATTGACAAAAAAAAAGCTGGTTCTTTGAAAAAATAAACAAAATTGATAAACCTTTAGCCACACTAACAAAGAGAAGAGAAAAAACTCAAATTACTAAAATTCGAGATGAAAAAGGAACTATCACGGCAGACACTACTGAAATACAAAACATTATTAGAAATTATTTTGAAAATCTATACTCCAACAAAACAGAAAAGCTTGAAGACATTGACAGGTTTCTAGAGACATATGATCCACCCAAACTGAATCTACAAGACATACACAATTTAAATAGACCAATTTCAAGCAATGAGAAGTCATCAAGAGCCTACCTACCAAGAAAAGTCCAGGGCCAGATGGATTCTCAGCTGAGTTCTATAAGACCTTTAAAGAAGAACTCATTCCAATACTCCTCAAAGTATTCCATGAAATAGAAGAGGAGGGAACCCTTCCAAACTCATTCTATGAAGCCAATACCACCCTGATACAAAAACCCAACAAAGACACATCAAGGATAGAAAATTTCAGACCAATATCTCTAATGAACACAGACGCAAAAATTCTTAACAAAATCTTAGCAAATCGCATACAAAAACATATCAAAAAGATAGTGCATCATGATCAAGTGTGTTTCATTCCTGGGATGCAAGGTTGGTTCAACATCCGAAAATCTATAAATGTAATTCACCACATCAACAAGCTTAAAGTTAAGAACCACATGATTATTTCAATTGATGCAGAAAAAGCATTTGATAAAATACAGCACCCCTTCATGATCAAAACACTAGAAAAAATTGGGATAGTAGGAACATACTTCAACATTGTAAAGGCTATCTACATTAAGCCCACGACCAACATCATTCTAAATGGAGAAAAACTGAAAGCATTCCCTCTAAAAACTGGAACTAGGCAGGGATGCCCTCTTTCACCACTTATGTTCAACATTGTCCTTGAAATTTTAGCCAAAGCAATTAGACAGACTAAAGAAATAAAAGGGATACGAATAGGAAAAGAAGAACTTAAACTATCGCTATTCGCAGATGATATGATTCTATATTTACAGGAGTCGAAAAATTCAACTAGAAAACTTCTAGAACTCATAAATGAATTCAGCAATGTAGCAGGATATAAAAGTAACACTCATAAATCTAATGCATTCTTATTCATAAGTGATGAATCCTCTGAAAGAGAAGTTAGGAAAACTACCCCATTCACAATAGCCTCAAAAAAAAATAAAATACCTGGGAGTCAATTTAACAAAAGAGGCGAAAGACCTCTACAACGAGAACTACAGAACACTAAAGAAAGAAATTAAAGAAAACCTTAGAAGATGGAAAGATCTCCCATGTTCTTGGATAGGCAGAATTAATATTATCAAAACGGCCATACTACCAAAACCGCTATACAAATTCAATGCAATTCCAATTAAAATCCCAAAGACAGACCTCATAGAAATAGAACAAGCAATCATGAAATTCATTTGGAGGAATAAGAGACCCAGAATAGCTAAAGCAATCCTTAGCAGGAAGAGTGAAGCAGGTGATATCACAATACCAGACCTTCAACTATACTACAGAGCAATAGTAACAAAAACAGCATGGTATTGGCACCAAAATAGGCAGGTAGACCTATGGTACAGAAGAGAGGACACAGAGACAAACCCTCAGAAATACAATTATCTCATACTTGACAAAGGAGCCAGAAACAGACACTGGAGAAAAGATAGCCTCTTCAACAAAAGGTGTTGGGAAAACTGGAAATCCATATGCAGCAAAATGAAACTAAACCCCTACCTCTCACCCTGCACAAAACTCAACTCAAAATGGATCAAGGACCTAGGAATTAGACCAGAGACCCTGCACTTAATAGAAGAAAAAATAGGTCCAAATCTTCATCATATTGGCCTAGGTCCAGACTTCCTCAACACGACCCCCAAAGCACAAGAAATAAAAGCAGGAATCAATAATTGGGATAGATTCAAACTAAAAAGCTTTTTCTCAGCAAAGGAAAAAATCAGCAATGTGAAGAGAGCGCCTACAAGTGGGAGAAAATCTTTGCCACACACACTTCAGATAGAGTACTAATATCCAGATTTATGAGTTCAAAAAACTTTACAGCAAGAACACAAATAATCCAATCAATAAATGGGCTAAGGAAATGAACAGACACTTCACAGAAGAGGATCTACAAGCAATCAACAGATATATGAAAAAATGTTCAACATCTCTAGTAATAAGAGAAATGGAAATCAAAACTACCCTAAGATACCATCTCACCCCAATTAGAAAGTCTATTATCAAGAATATAAGCAACAATAGGTGTTGGCAAGGATGTGGGGAAAAAGGTCCACTCATACATTGCTGGTGGGGTTTCAAATTAGTGCAGCCACTCTGGAAAGCAGTATGGAGGTTCCTTAGAAAACTAGGACTGAACCACCATTTGACTCAGCTATCCTACTCCTTGGCCTATACCCAAAGGACTTAAAATCTGCATATTATAGTGATGCAGCCACATCAGTGTTTACAGCAGCCCAATTCACTATAGCGAGATTGTGGAACCAACCTAGATGCCCTTCAATAGATAAAGAAACTATGGTATATATACACAATGGAATATTATTCAGCCATAAAGAATAATAAAATTATGACATTTGCAGGTAAATGGACAGAGTTGGAGAGTATCACGTTAAGTGAGATAAGCCAGTCCCAAAAAACCAAAGGCCAAATGATTTCTCTGATAAGTAGTTCATGGCATGCAAGGGGGGGGGGGGGCGAGGGCGGGGGTAGGGGAAGAATGGAGGAAGGATGGATTGTATAGAGGAAAGTAAGGGGAGGGGGTGGAGAAGGAAAGCTAACAGATTGTGACAAACATTATTATACTATGTATATGTATGAATATGCAAATGGTGTGATTCTACTTTGTACACAACCAGAAAAATGATAGGTGTACTCCATTTGTGTACATTGAAACAAAAATAAATTAATTTAAAAAAATAAAAATAAATTTTAAAAAAATACATAAAGAAGAACACACACATACCATCTATAATCCCAGGGAAGAAAGTGAGCAGAGTAAATCTGTCACTTCTCAGTGATGAGCCAAGTCAACCTCACTTAGGATCAGTCTGAGAGAAGCAACTGAGAAAGCTAAGCAAGGCAAGCTGGACTGTCACCTCTAAAGGAGACAAAATATTATTAAAGCACCAGTTTATCCTTGAGAATTGCAGTCTACAATTAATAGAACTAACAGATGTTGTAAAGCTAAAATATCACTAGAGAAGTATAAGGCAATGTCGAACAGCTCAGAGTGTTTCCTAAGCTTTTAAAGTCTCATGCATAACAATACTGATTTAAGCTCTTTAGCAGGACCATTGATATTTGTTTTTCAAAGCACTTAATACTCAAGTTGCTAGTTTAATCACAAGTTATTCTCTACTATGTTCTTTATGACAAATCACTGATTTAACTTAAAAAACTAGAGGGTAGAACTCTGATTTTTTAATTACCTCCCAAATGACTTCTTTGAATAAACTATTTACTGGTATGAGGAAAAATTTTAAATTCTGAGTCCAGATTTCTTCATGTTAAATGGCAGAAAACCTTTACAAGTATGCTCAAAGAATACAAGGTATCAATTTCAAGTTATTGTAAAATGCTTTGAAAATACAGAAGGAAACCAAAGTTTTGCTATCCTAAGAAAAATGTTACTTCCAGAAAATTCAAAAACAAAATACATTACTCTCAGTGAAAACAGATACACTTCTGTGAAGTAACTATTGACACTATGGAGTCCATACTCTGAGGTGTGGCAATGTACTTTGAAACATCACAATCTGTTGGTTCCAGATGCCATTCAACAAATAGATTTTAATTGATTACCATATAAGATATGTGCTACGTGCTATAACTAAAAAAAAAAATCTCATCACTGTCCTCAATATCTTTACATTTTCCCTCAAGGATGAGACATGTGTAAGGCAGGTGGTATTAAAAATGACAAAACCATAATGAGATCAGAAAAACAGCACTTCTTGAAGGGAGCCATGTCAGCCATAAGCTTGAAGGCTGAACCAGGTGCCAATAAGGTGAGAAAAATTAAGGATTCCAGATAAAGAAAATAGTCTGAACAAAGGAAGATAAACATCCTTTTTCTACTTAGGTGGGTATAGGAAATTAATGGTACTGTTAAGTATGATTCTGTTTGAGTAAAGGCAATTTTGCTCTTCTCTATAAATAATTTTTCCTATCTAAATAACTGAAATAACTTACAAATCCACTTTCCCAAGTTAGTCAAATAAGTCTAAAAAATATTGCACAAATATTAAAGAGCCAGATCTGTCTTTCCATAAAAATTTACAATGAACAAAAATTAAATAATCATGATGACATGCATTGCATGTTTACATTTAAACAGGGTCTTATAAATAGCAAAGGTGGAACAAACTGAAAATTGTCTTTAGAATGAGACACTGAGTTTTGGAACTCAGCCCTATTATTTACAAGCAGTTTGATTTTCAAACAATTCTTTCTCTGAAAATTTGTTTCCTTTTCTATAAAAATGGACACAACTACCCTGTAAGCAACCCTGAAAGATAAGGAGAGATATGCATAAAGTACCCAATATATAAAAGGTATTTTTATCAGTGACTCCTTAACTTCTTTAATAGGGGAATAATTACTTATGAGCTATTCTACAAGGAAAAAGTCAACGAACTAATCATTTGGTCATTATCATATTAGATCAAAATTAAAAAATAATTGACCCAGAAAGTCATGAAACCTCATGCCACATTTTTTTGTGCTCTTAAATCAGCCTACAGGTACAGAGACTCTGAATGTCTTCTAAACCACTGGAGAGCATGTATAAAAGCCATTGCCTCTGACATACTGTACCTTTTGATTTGATTTCTCTTCCCTTGAATGGCTAAAACGTGTAAGCTAACACAAACCTGTCACAGTCCGCTGGCCATCACTTAGGTTATTCCACCACTTGTTAATCTAAAACAGAAGGAAAATTGCATATCACCGCATGTGAAACACTTTCAGCCTAGGAAAATGAAAATCCAGAAAGAAAATGCCTGTATATAAAAGAGGGATTCCTCATTTTCAAAATCCACTGGCGACTAATAATCATGTTGTAGCAGACTGGAAAAGGCATGTGTTTTAGTCAGACTATATTCTCAACAGTCACTGACCAAACATTTTATTTCTTAGCTTCAGCTTCCTAATTTATAAATAGGGCAATAATAGATATTAAGCAGTGTTGCAATGAGGAATATCAATAATGTGAAGCAACTAGCTACACTATCAGTTATAGACAGGTACTAAGTGATTATTCACCAAGGGCCTACTGAGTTTTAAAATTCCAACTGAGGCTAAGCACAGTGATACATGCCTATAATTCCAGAGATTCAGGAGGCTGAGGCAGGAGGATCACAAGTTCAAGGCCAACCTCAGCAACTTAAGTGAGACCCTGTCTTAAAATAAAAAATAAAATAAAAAGGGCTAGGGCTGTAGTCCAGTGGTAAAGTGCCCTTGAGTTCCATCCCTAGTACCACCAGAAAACAAAACAAAACAAAAATCTGATTGTGTAGGCATGGTGGTGGGTCTAGAGTCCAAGCTACTCAGGAGGCTGAGGCAAGAGGAATACTTGAGGCCAGGAGCTTGAGGCCAGTCTGAAACATACACAGAGACCTGATCTCAAAATTAAAAAAAAAAAAAAAAAAAAAGATAAAAATAAAATGGAGAATATTTTATAGCAAAATTGCTATTTTTTAAAGATATAGTAATGGCATTGAGGTTCAGAAAAAGAGATAAGGAGAATCCTAAATTTTTAAGGATAGACACTGAAATTTATGGTTGAAATATGCCTAGCACTTGCCAGGTACAGTGAGGCATGGAAGCTAAGGCAGAAAGATCCCAAGTCTGAGAACCCTCTTCAAAAACCTAGCAAGACCCTGTCTCAAAACAAAAAATAAAAAGAAATGGAAAGGTAGTTCAGTAATAGCGCTTCCCTGCATTCAAACTCCAGTACTGCAAAACAAATGAAAAAATGTGATGGGGAGGGAGAAGAAATGAAAGGGAAATAGATGCAAAACAAAAGTGGCTCCTGTTAGTAACCACTGAAGTTGGACAATGGTTGTATATAAGACTCTTTTACTTTTGTATCTATTTGCAATTTTCCATGATTAAAGTTTTTAAATAGGAAAACACATTTTAACTATGAAATTGAACTAGACTTTGCTATGGAAAGAAACTCCAGATTAAAAAAGCATTGCTGTTCAGTATGTATGTGCTTCCATTTCTATAATTATAAAAAATTTGTACCTGAACTCCCAGATTCACTGCATATGTAGTGGTGTGAATGGGATCCCAGAATCTTCTTTGCTGCCCAGGCTGTCTAAAACTTTTATTTTTCCACCTTAAATTTATGTATTGTTATAGTTTTCTTTAAATGGCATGAATTTTATGTATCATAACCAATCATTTAGCTATTATAAAAATCTATTTTGACTAAAATCATATATATGTGTATATATATATATATATACACTTATTGCTTATGCTATTTTTCACCATTTTAAAGAAACATTTGGGTACCTTTGGATATTAAAACTTCATAGCACATAGCATAGATTACAGGCACGGTGGCACACGCCTGTAATCCCAGCACTTGGGAGGCTGAGGCAGGAGGATCGCAAGTTCAAAGTCAGCTTCAGCAACTGAGTGAGGCCCTAAGCAATTCAGTGAGACCCGGTCTCTAAATAAAATACAAAATAGGGCTGGGGATGTGGCTCAGTGGTGGAGTGCCCCTGGGTTCAATCCCCAGTACCAAAAAAACAAAAACAAAAACAAAACTTCACAAAACAGAGACATGCTGGAAACCTATAGCTTTTGAAGTGATTCAGGGTTATGTAATAGGTCTGTTTTACAATCCTCTCAAATAGCATACTGAATAAAAATATGCTACTGTTTTCACCTGCAAATATTATCACTGTTCTGCAATAAAGCCTCTCTGAAATAGACAGGAATCATGCTCCTTGAACCTATGGGGAAACAAAGAGGAATTGATCCTTCTCCCTACATAAGGAAACCTCAAACTGTCATTAGTAAAAAGAAAATCCAAGGTTTTCTTCTCAAACTCTCGTCAACCAGGATCAGATTGCCTTAAATTTAAAAATCCAAAATAAAAAGGACTGGGGATGTAGCCCAGTGGTAAAGTGCCCATGTTCAATTACCAGTACTGCCAAAAATAAATAAATAAATAATAAAATAAAAAGTAAAGAAATCGTTCAAAGGACAGAGGGTCCCGGGTGTGCATATTAAAAAATAAATGGAGGCCAGGCACGGTGGCCTCCCAGCACAAGAATTTCCAGTGGCTTAGGAGGCTGAGGCAGGAGGATTTAGAGTTCAAAGTTAATCTCAAATAAGTGAGGTGCTAAACAATTCAGTGAGACCCTATCTCTAAACAAGATACAAAATAGGGCTGGGGATGTGGCTCAATGGTCAAGCGTCCCTGAGTTCAATCCCTGGCACCAAAAAAAGAAGGAAATCTGTATAAGTTCTACTGTTGTACCTCCTTCTTACAGCCCATCCCAAGTGGAGTCAGAAACACTCAACAGTAGGGATTTACCAAAGGTATGTAAAAATCATGCCACTGAGAAAGCTCTTCAAAATCCACTTGGTGGCTCTACCCCTAAGCATGTATATTTTGAACAACTCTCTGATTCTGAAGTCATCCAGCAAGGTGACACAAGTAAAGCAATGGGCCTCATACTGTAGTAGAGCTGGAATGGAGCCCCAGTACATTAATTTTTAACAACTATCGGTGGCGATTTGGATGCATGTGGGTAGAGGGAAAAAATTCTTGGAACACCGTCAAGTACAACACTGCCAGACACACAACACATTAATAAATACTTACTGTGATGATAGGACTCTAAAGAAGAATGCTAAGTACATTGTCTTCAAATCTATGGATGGAATGTAACCATTAACTAAAAATACTTCATAAATAACCAAACTTCAAAAATTGTGGTTAACTAGAACAAAGAAAGCAATATTTATCTTTACCTCCTTTCTGAGGTCTCCTTCTTTTTGTGGTCTTATGCTATCCAACCAATCAGCTTTTATACCATCGAAATAACTCTGGACCCTGGACTTCAGTGATTCATACTGCCAAATTGCAGCTGATCCAAATGCACAGCCTGTAAACTATATAAAATTAAATGTATTACAAAATAACTAATAGAGAAATATGTCTCTATATAATTCCAAGGACAATACTTGATTTTCATTGCTTTTACAAATCAATAGAAGGAACACCTGGCACAGTAAAAACTACTAGGTGACAAGAACATTTTATTGTTTTCCATTTTATTAATTTCATAGGACCTTGAGGCCTGTTTCCAGCAACAAATCTCCAAAGAAATTCAAAAGACCTACACAGTATTTCTTGGAATGCTATACCAAATAGGAAGGCCCATAAATTTCTTCTCCAAGGCTTATATACTGGACCAGATCCTAAAAGCAATTATTAAATCTATTCTGTAATCGGAATTCATGAGCCCAGCTACCCAGATCCTTTTGATGCCCCCAACCCCTCCTCACCACACATATTTATCTGTTCTTACTCTAAAGGAACCCAACCAGATCAATAGTACTTGAACATTACACTGGAAGCAAGCTAGGTAACTTCCAGTGACATGAACTCTTACCCCAACAGTAAAAAAAAAAGGTTTTATGAGAGTCCTTATAGGATAGGGAGAAGGATAAAAGACTGTTTCTTCTACTGGAGGGATCAAAGCACTTCTCTTGTATGGTTCACCACTTGATCCTGTGTCTGATCTTCGAGGTTCAACCTTCCTGGGAGCTTTTCTGAATCCACATTTTTGCTGAATAAAGAAGTTAAACCTGTGGGGGGAAATATCAGATTAGAAACAGAGTGGGCTCTTGCAAACACCAACCTCTATGAGCCTCTACTTGGCCTTATCATCACCATCTCAGTTTACTCTCACTCCACTGTCCAATAAGAACTAGGACTCCTAACCCAGGTGGAAATCAAAATCACAATATTTAACTTTTCTGAAATAGAAAAGACACTACAGCAACAACTTCAGAGGGTACTTCTATCAATCAACAAAATAATTTATATACATTCTCCACACAAAAAGAATCTGTAGTCTTGTAAAATGCTAGAGAAATTTTATTTTCAGTCAGCATGGAATGGCTTTATTTTGTTCAAAGTTTTGGTTAATTTCAAGAACATTTAAATGTATTATTCTTACAGCTAGCCCATATTCAAGTAACTATTTTACTGACAAGTACTGACCATTATAAATTGACAGATGCCTCCCACCTCTCCGCTATCTCAATGTTTTGGGGATACTCACCAAATCTATTTGTAAGGGGTATTATTAAGTCCTTATAGCTTGGCCTACTCAAAACATGACACTAACCTTATGTCTCCCACTCTAGCTTCTGTGAGACTGTATTATCTAGTCTCCAAATGTATTATTAACATAGTTGCTCTTTTTCTTCTACCCCTTAAAATGTTTAAAGGTTCCAATCGTTTCTTTATTCCACTCAAATTCAATCCATGTAAGTTCACAAAACACTTATCCTTTGTGAAACTGTAACTTTCCCAGGTCCACAAAAGAAAGACCCATTCCTGTTTGTTCTCAGTGTACCCTGAACCTACCGTCCTACTAGATTCATAGCTCCTACAAACCAGGGATTAAACAGGTCTTTTCATTTTTTGGAACATAGCCCCTGAAACAAGATGCTTGCATTTGGTTGAATAAAAGAATAAATTCATTTTTATGACTTAAATGGGTAAATAATTCAAAGATAGTTCTTTAGTCCTGATTTCAATTTTCTAATCATGTATTTCCAACTACATATTGAACATTTCTCCTTGCTTATGCTCCCATTACTTCATGCCTTTAATCTCAGCAACTCGGGAGGCTGAGGCAGGAGGATTGTGAGTTCAAAGCCAGCCTCAGCAACTTAGCGAGGCCCTAAGCAACTCAGTGAGACCCTGTCTCTAAATAAATACAAAATAGGGCTGGGGATGTGGCTCAGTGGCCCAGTGTCCCTGAGTTCAATCCCTGGTCCCCCCCCCAAAAAAAAAAAATAACAGCAATGGGGGCTAGGGTTGTAGCTCAGTGGTAGAGCGCTTGCCTAGCATATGTGAGGCATTGGATTCGATTCTCAGCATCACATACAAATAAATAAAGGTTCATCAACAACTAAAAGAATATTTTAAAATAACAGCAATATTTTCTGTATTATTTGTAGATAAATTGCAAAGCAGTTATTTATTTTGTAGATTTTTTGGGTTTTGCTGATAAATCAAAACAAGGCAGTAAATATAGTCATGAAAGAAAGACACAAGAAAACAGACAAGTCAGTTGCCCATGCTGATGGCCTCTGATTCTGTCTTGTCCATGAAGTAAGTGTTAAACATTTGTCTGCTAAAAGCTTATGAATATGTAGGCTCCACAAAAGAATGTAAACAGCAACAACCAGATGTAGAGCAATAAAGGCAGGCTCTTCCCCTCAGACTTTAACTATAACTTGTTCCTTTCAGTTCATTTGATAAAGACAAAATCAACACCAAAATCTTTAGTGAGTTCACAAACCTCTCTCTCTCTCATACTTTCCTCAACTGTCCATTACAGATTTTAAACATATTTAAAATTCCTAAGAGTCAAAGGTCAAGCCTAGGCTTCATTGTAACATTTCATAAGATGGATTTTCTCCCATACCTCCTCAAAATTTATTTCTTCAAAACTAATGATACCTAGCCAGGTGCGGGGCACATGCCTGTAATTCCAGAGGCTTGGGAGGCTGAGGTAGGAGGATCCTGAGTTCAAAGCCAGCTTCAGCAAAAGTGAGACACTAAGCAACTCAGTGAGACCCTGTCTCTAAATAAAATACAAAATAGGGCAGGGGATGTGGCACAGTGGTTAAGTGCCCCTGAGTTAATCCCCAATACCCCCCCCACCCAAAATTGATAATACCTGACAACTAGATCCACAATGACAATAAATGTTGTATCTAAAAGACTTAACTAAAACAATTCCAGAGTGCCACTAGCAGAGCTTATACAGAAGTGAGTATGGTACTTCCAATGCTATCTTCTGGAAGAACAGACAAGTCCAGAGCATGCCAGATCAAACAGGTGCCATGTATATTGAGAGAATACCAATGAAATGGATTTAGGGGAGGCCTGTAGGCAAAGATATTCAGTGATTAAACAGCCTACATACACTTTTCTTCCAAATATCAAATACAAGAGAAAGTGCATGTTAAAAGTCTCTTAGGTGTTTTCAACAGTTTTCTGAATTATCTATAGGAAGTTCTGACTTTGTTGTATATAGTTTGATATTTGTCTACCATTAAATCCAGATCATATTTTATATCAAAATTGATGTCAGGCAAAGCCAAGTTACTTGATTTTTGATCTGTCAAAGTGTTCTTAGGTATGCTTGAGATGCTTTTGTCCATCTTCATAGTGCTCATTCTCAATCTTCATCACCAGAATACACAGGACTTTCAGCGAGGCATATGCATTAGGAAGGAACATGACATCAGGCAGATGGAGGGCTGCTTAAACAGTGGATGGAAGCTCTACATCTTTCCCTCTGTGTTTCCATTTGTTTCTCCAACACTGAAGTTTGACTAAAGAGCCTGTCAGGATAAGGCAAGTCATTTCTGTATACGTCAGCATGATGCTCTTCTGATGTACTGAATTTAAGCTCTCCCGTGACTAACGGTACCAGAGATAAGGCACTATTCTGAAAATATATCTTTAAGTTCCTGAGTGATGTGCTCCGCTGTTGGAACAGTTACAGTTTCTTTATAGTAACTTTCAGAGGTTACTTAAGATCCCAAATTACCTTGTCAAGCCCTACAAAATATCCCAGGGAGTTTCATTTGAATATCATTTGGTTGCCAAATTTGTTGCTTCCTCAAACCAAAACTCATGATAAACTCCAATACTTTTCATGACTTCCTTGAGTCAATGTAGCACTGTATTCAAGCTGGTAGCAAAGAAGATATCAGAAGTTTGTCCCTGGAGATTTTCCCCCAAAGGCTCTTGTAAAAGATAAAACATTGTTTAAAACAGCAAATGGTAACCATAAAATCAAAACTTCTAACTGCACAACAAAGTAAAAATGCTCAGGCAGCTATACAATTATTCCATCTAATATTTGTGTTACTACATATGCACCATCTATACATAATATAAGCACTTACAAGAGGACTATTAAAATACAAAAGGGCCAGGCACAGTGGCACACACCTGAAATCTCAGTGGCTTGGGAGGCTGAGGCAGGAGGATTGCAAGTTCAAAGCCAGCCTCAGCAACTCAGTGAGACCCTGTCTCTAAATAAAATATAAAAAGGGGCTGGGTATATCACTCAGGGATTAAGCATCCCTGGGTTCAATCCCCAGTACCCCCCAAAAAATAAAATTTCAAAAGCATCGTGCCTGCCTGTCCACTGAGAATGGCAAATTTCCTTCAGTTCTTTACCAGTTTCCTCACTATTCTGAAAAAGAACAGAAATTACATTGTGAAGTTCTAAAAGCAGTTAGATGGAAAAAAGCATTTCCTCAATTATTCCTAATGCAACAGATACCCCCATCACAGGCACTGATTTTGCCAACCACATAGGAAGCTTGAGAATATTTCTCTAAAAGTGAAGCAACAACTTTCATTTTGGAATAGAATCTGCTAAACACAATGTAAACCTGGTCATGACAATACTCCACATTTAATCCCCATTTCTCAGTTATTGTGTGAAATTTCACAGTCAAAATTTCTGCATCATCTTCATAAGGCAAGAAGCCCTCAAATACTCTCTCAGATATGAGATTCATCTACACACCTCACAAACCCAGGAAGGTGCTCATCCCCAGCTCCGTCCACATCCCATAATGGAAAAAAACCCTGAGGGTGTCTTCCCAAATACTGCTCACAGATCTCTAGCATCTGTTTCTGCTATTTTTGAACAGAACAATGTGTTAACCACTGTAACCACTGTGGTCTCAAAGTGCTTTCTCAGGACCTCTTCACCAGAATTAATCTAGCACTCCTGCCGTGGCTAAAAGTTATCAGGAGTGAAGAGACCTTCTGGGATTTCATCAGCCTCATGCCCATCCAGAGGTGCATTTTGTTTTCCCATAAGAATCAAAATTTCAAACAGAGACTTTTGTTAACCTCCTCTTCAAGGGATAAAGGTAAAATGTCTTCATCCTGTTCATCATTGCCTTCTGCACTGGCGTTCTGAGCATTGCTATTGTTTGATTTTGTTCCTGTTCAGAAGTTTCATCAGTTTTTTTCAGTGTCCTGATTTCATCATCCCTCAATTCTTTTATTGTTTTCTGTGTTTACCATATGAATTGCTCAAATGACTGGTAAGACCAAATATTGTTGGTATTGCATTATCTCTAAAAACCTTTCCTATAAGGACTCTCCCAATGACTTCACAAGTATCTGCTTCAATTAATTTTGAGAAAAACAAAACAACAACAACAACAAAAAAAATCATTCTTTAGTTTTCTGACACCTCTGCAAAATGCACAGTTCTACAAATCACAGAGGTCTCAAAGTGTTTTGGCACATAACTGATCATTTTATTTAGCTGATCAGGTGTTTTATCTTCCATGTCAGCTCTCCTATAATTCTCCACATTTAATCCCCAAGTGGGCATCTCCAGATGCCCACTTCTGGCATCTGGCCCGATCCTGCGGGAACCTGAAGGAGGCAGGGCAAGACAGAAAGAGCACTCTTCAACATGCCCTGGGGGACGAGTACAAGTTTCACAGAAATCCCTCCCCTTCCCACCTCCTCAGGCAGCCAGCCCATCCACCCATCCCTACTGACAGGGGAGGGCCAGCTGGCCAGCTCTACACAGCGCTCCCATTACTTTAAAATCAATAAAACCACAAGATAACTAATTCATTTTGTTTCTACAACAGTTCCATTTTTTTACTTATCTTTCAAATCTGTCATTTTAGAATTCACTCCTTTTTTAAAAATATTTTTTTAGTTATCAATGGACCTTTATTTTTTTATATGCGGTGCTGAGAATCGAGCAAGTGCCTCACACATGCCAGGCAAGTGCTCTACCACTGAGCCACAACCCCAGCCCCGACTTCTTTATTCTTTTTTTTGTGTGTGTATGCCTGGTGCTGGCAATTGAACCCAGGGCCTTAGCGCATGTGAGGCAAGCTCACATGCTCTACCAACTGAGCTATATCCCCAGTCCCACTCATTTATTCTTAACATTTGTTATGGTTTGGATGTGAGGTGTCCCCAAAAGCTGACATGTGAGACAATGAAAGGTTTGGAGGAGAAATGATTGGGGCATGGCTATGGGGTATATATTTTGTATCTGGAGAGTGGAATTTCTCTCTGCTCTCTGATCACCATGTGAGTCGCTTCCCTCAGCCACATTCCTCAGCCATGATGCCCTGCCTCACCTGGCACCCCAAGGAATGAAGCCAACTGCCCATGGATTGAGACCTCTGAAACTGTGAGCCCTTAAATAAACTTTCCCTCTTCTACAATTGTTCTGGTCGGGTCTTTAAGTCACAGTGGTAAAAAAGCTGACTAAAACAACATCCAATTAAAAATCAACTCTGTCAAATAAAAATGCTTTTCATTCCTAGTCGTCCCTTACTTTGTGCCTAGAGTACACCAATGGCAAACTTAACCTCCACACTTTTTAACATGTGCCATGTTTTCTTCACATCACTGTTCCCCATTCAATAGTTCCTCAAATGCCTTCTCATAGGACTAAAAATCTCTCCCTAATTCCAATACAACTCCTTAGCCCATCACTTCAGTCTAGAATACTCTACCATTTCCTAGCTAATCTCGCTTTCAATGTTCCCCACTCCAAATTCATCCTTCATGTTGTATTATGCACAAATGTAATGTTCCCCTACTTTAAACCCCACAGTACATCCTCTACTGCCACCCATAATAAATGTGATGAAATGATTGACAAAAAATAAAAATAAACCCAATACTTTTTCAGCACACATCCTTTAAATGTACCCCCTCCTTTCAGCAATTCTTTACCACCCAAAACCCTTTCCACTCATATTATACTGAATTTTTTGCTGTTCCCTTCATCTGCCTTGCTCTCACTTATGACAACACTGCTTCCTCATTCTAGTACCTACTTCCTTTTGCTCAGCCAACTTTTTTTGTGCCCTTCAGAATATGACCTCCTCCAGGAAGTCTTCCCTCACTATCCCAGGCTGCATGGATCTCTCCTGGGCCCTTTCTGAGTTCTAAGTTGCTTATAATGTTTATCCCAATCACTCCCCTGCCCTGACTAGATTAGTGTTGTAGTCATTGTATCTTTACCACCAAGCACATCTCCTAATAAACAAGTTTTTTAAAAAAGAAGTTAAAAATGATAGGGCCAGGCACAGTGGTGCACACCTGTAATCCCAGCAGCTCTGGAGGCTGAGACAGGAGGCTCCTGAGTCCAAAGCCAGCCTCAGTAACTCAGTGAGACTCTAACTCTAAATAAAATAATAGGGCTGGGAATGTGGCTCAGTGGTTGAGTACCCCCAAGTTTAATCCCCAGCACAACCACCCCCCCATGATAGATAGGTCTTGGATGTATCTCAGGGGTAGAACACTTGCCTCACATGCATGAGGCCCTGGGTGCAATAGGGGAGGGGAGGTCGGAAAGGAAGGTGGTACTATTTACTAAGATAAGGAAAACTGACAGCTTCAAAATGGGAGACAGGAAGATGCTGAGGTCTCGGAGGCTTCTTATTGCTAAAAACTGGAACTTAACATTTCTATCAAGGGATTGGATAATCTGTGATAGATTCATATAATGAAGGCCTATACTTGGCTAAAAGAAAAACTTCACCTGACGAACATATATCATGGATTACTCTCAAAAACATCAAGCAAGCCAGGCACAGTGGCACACACCTGTAATGCCAGCAGCTACAGAGACTGAGGAAGGAGGATCTCAAGGTCAAAGTCAGCCTCAGCTACTAGTAGATATAGAAAATTACATTTGGACATACGAACCTTGTACAAAATTCAATACTATGTCTTGGCACACTGAATTTATTGCCTAGGATGCATTCACATGGTGCAGAGTGGAAAGCCAACAACTATCCCCCAAGTTCCCTTGTAGTGAAGGTTCCAAATATAACCAAGATGCTAATGAGACACACTGGCATTTTACTTGAATTCAAAACTGAGTTTAATAAAAAGATTTGAGGCATCAAATTTACCACCAAAAAAAATGGTGGAAGCAACACAGATCTTTCTTTAGTCAGCAGAGCCTGATCTGGCAGCACCTTTCCCAGTTGCCTCAATACTGCATAATCAAACCACTCTAAAACTTATTGGCTTAAGACCACAATTTTTTATTTCTCATGATTCTGCTAGTTTGCTGCCTTCAGCTGGGCAGTTGTGCTGGTCTCACCTGGGTCACTCAAACAGCCAGTCATCTGAATGGAGCTGGAGAATCTAAGAAGGTGTCACTCCTTATCTGAAGCCTTAGTGCTGTTGTCAGCTGGCTCGCTCTCTGCACAGTCCCAGTATTCGGTAGTCTAGACATGGTTTCTGCCATGACAGTGGAAATCTTCCAGGAGGGCAAAAGCTCCAAGGCCTCTTGAGCTTCTGAACTTTAGGCCTCCCCCAAGAGTATTTCTGCCCCATACTACAGGTCAAACCAAGTGAGAAGGCCAACCCAGCTTCAAGGAATACGGAAATCAACCCCCTACTTTGGACAAAGGGAGTTGTGAGATACTGTTCCATGTTTTTTAATTCACACATCAGTAGTGGCAATTAAGATTCTGAAGATTTATGGGCTGTGCAGTGACAGAGCACTTGCCTGGCATGTGTGAGGCACTGGGTTCAATCCTCAGCACCTCAGCATTTTAAAAAAACGACTAACTAAAGATATTGTGTCCATCTACAACTGAAAAAAAAAAAAAAAAGATTCTGAAGATTTAGTCTGGGATAGTAATTCTCAATGCTGACCACACATTAGAATTTCTCTTTTTAAAAAAAGGCACTACCATGTTCCCAGATTGAATCAATTAAATTAGAATCTCTAGAAGTGAGACCAGGGACAAGGGCCTCAGTGGTTTTTTTGTTTTGTTTTGTTTTGTTTTTTAAAGGTCCCCAGGTAATTCTCAAGTGCTGCCAGGGCTTGGGGAAAACTTTAGTCTACATGCAAATCGCCTGGGGATCTCATCAAACTCACATTCCAATTTAGTAGTCTCTGGGGCAGGATAAATTTGAGAGTCTACATTTTTAAAAAGTTTCTAAATTAGAGGTTGACAAACTATGTCCTGCAGCAGGGCAAATTTGATCCTCCAGCTACGAGTGGTTCCTACTTTTTTGTACTGGGGACTGAACCCAGGGGTGCTTTACCACTGGAGCTCATGAATTCTTGTGTTTCTAGTAACCACACAATTGTTATGGTTCAGTTCTTAATATGATCCCATAACTTTTAAATAGAAAAAGTTACAATCATATATTTGTTGGCTTAATGGTGAGATAACAGTTTCACTATGAATTGTTTTTAAGAGTGTGAGGATAAAGATAATGCAACTTAAACAAACATATAGGTCAGTGCTAATATCTGTTACTAAAATTCTATATGCACAAAATTAAGTAGAAATGGCCTAATATTGAATGGAGATAAGAAGTATCAAAGCACACAGAACAGATTCGTTCCACTTAGAACAAAATAGGTATATTTGGGGTGGAGAGGGAATCCTAAATTTTCTTAAAACTAATCTTTTGGTGGGAGTACTAGGGATTGAACCCAGGGCCTCAAACATGCTAAGTATTCTACCAATGAGCTATATTCCCATTCATGAAAGGCATCCTGAGTTAATAGATGGTGGGTTGAGCAGGGAAAATTTAATACACCTGATTTACTAATTTCTCAAGTGTCTTCCTAAATATATTTAAGACTGTCACCTCAATCTAAAAAAATTAAGCCCTATGTACGTGCTACAATCAACTATTTTCTTCCCTTAATTTCAAATAATTGGCAAATTATGGAGGTTTCTACTTTTGAGCCTAAGTAATGTTTTTCAGAAATACTGCCAGAAGCTTCATAACAGTAAAATTTCTGAACAGCCTGCATTTTTTTTTCTGTAAAAGGTCAGATAGTAAATGTTTTAGTCTTTGTGGACTACTGATATCTGTCACATATTACTGTTTTTGTTTTACCCTTTAAAAATGTAGAAATCAAGCCAGGCGTGGTGGCGCACGCCTGTAATCCAAGCGACTTGGGAGGCTGAGTCAGGAGGATCGCAAGTTCAAAGCCAGTCTCAGCAACTTAGCGGGGCCCTAAGCAACTCAGTGGGGCCCTAAGCAACTCAGTGAGACCCTGTCTCTAAATAAAATACAAAATAGGGCTGGGGATATGGCTCAGTGGCCAAGTGTCCCTGAGTTCAACACCTGGTTCCAAAAAAACAAAAAAACAAAAAAAAATAAATAAATAAAAATGTAGAAATCATTCTTGGTTGGTGGGCACCCTGGGCCTGTATAGTTTGTAGATCCTAATATCACCACCTACAATGCTTGTAAAATGCAAATACCTGGCCCCTCTTCAGGCCCATTACATCAGAGTCACATGGATTGGATCTAAAATCTGCACACTGATCTTAGAACCAAAGGAATTCAAAAGAGACCTAATAAAGGTTATACAGAAGGTAATTCATGTTCCCTATTAACCTGTTTCCAGAGACACAGAGCAAATGCTATTTCAGGTTTACCCACACTTTCACATAAAGCACGTTTTCAAATGCAACCACAAAAATGTCACTTTCCAACTTTCCACATAAATAGCAAGCATTTAAAAAAATCAGATGTTAATCTTCATTATCATAATTTCTTGTTCATTGTTGTTCCAAATGGTCTTTACACCCAGTTTTTACTGGAGGCTCTTCATTAATAAAGTTCAGATTCTTCCTAAACATTTCATTCTAAAACATTTAGCACTTTTTTTTTTGGTACTGGGGATAAAACCCAGGCAACCCAGGGTCACTTAACCACTGAGCCACAACCCCAGCCCTTTTTATTTGAGACAGGGTCTCACTAAATTGCTTAGGGCCTCGCTAAGTTGCTAAGGCTGGCTTTGAACTTTCAATCATATTGCCTCAGCCTCCCTAAGAAGCGGGAATACGGGTGTGTGCCACCACGCCCAGCTCACCCATTGCCTCTTAAGTCATTCAACCTTTCTAATCCCTCAAATCAAACCATGGGATATTTTTAAAAAATTTTTTGTAGTTTTAGATGAACAGCATGTCTTTACTCTATTTGTTTATTTCTATGTGGTGCTGAGGATTGAACTCTCATCTCATATGTGCTAGGCAAGCACTCTGCCACTGAGCTACAGCCCCAGCCCAAACCATGGGATTTCACAAGGGATTTAAACAATGGTATCAGAACCACTGAAATCTCATTACCTCCACCCGATTTCCTCAGCTCCGTGTTACAGCAAGCTAAGATACAATGTATGAAAGTTTTTCACAAGTCCTAATAAAGTTCAGTTGGAGTGCCTGTAATTAATACCGGTTCTTCCACTCTTTCTATCCCTCACCAGACTCTGATTTTATAGGTTTAGGGTAAAATGGGAAATGACATACTCTGCAAATCCTCCAGGCAATTCTCAAGATTAGAATGACTCCATCATACAAAAGCCTTAATTATTCACCACTGGTTTGCTCAGATGTTGATGAATGCTTCAGGGTCCTTGCTATCATCAATCAGGTGGATTTGAGATATCCAACTAACCAAGTCAGAAATTAAGAGGATTAAAAATCTGGATGAAATTTCAAAGTCAATACAAATATGAATCTTGGACTGTTGAGAGATTTCTTATCTCAATTTAGAATTTATCTTTAACGCAAAACCAGCAATTACTGATAGACCATACTCTTCACACAGCTTCTACTCCGGCAGGCTAGGGTGGTTTTCCTTACTAAGCATCTAGAAACCAAATACTCCACTGTTTCAACTCCATAGAAAAGTCTCTCTTAGTACTTTGCAAGAGGCAAGTGAAGTTCTCCTCTGACTCCGTACTTCCTTAGCTTTCTAAACACAAAAGGTAATTGAATTGGCTGTAGTGAAACACAGACTTAATACTCTGATGGAATATAAAATCTCAGCTCCACCATTCTACCAACTACATAGCTGCTTCACTTAAAAAATGGGTTCAATAGTTTTCTCTCAATTATTAAGTGTGGCACGCAATAGCCCTCAGCTGTTGACTCCTCTTCCCATCACGTCCCTCCCAATGGGAAAGTAGAAAGCATGGGCTCACGGGGGAACTGAGCCGGGGCAGGTCACTGCGCACACCAGGAAACGAGAAGCGAACGAAGGCCAAAGAAGAGGAGAGGAGGAGGAGGAGAAAGCGAGTTAGAAAGGGACGAACTGAAGGCAGGATAAGAGGCCCCAGATGGCCTGCGCCCCCGAGGATGCGCGGCCACGGTTCAGGGGCTCAGAAGCTAGAAGCCGGGGAGGCCATTACCTGCGTCCGAGCAGCCGCGGCGCGACCAGGGCAGCAGTGAGTTCCTCGCAGCTGCGGCCACCCCCCAGCGGAGTCCACGCCTGGCCGCAGCCCCAGCCTCTCTGTGCCCAGCCTCGCCACGCCATCTTCCCAACCTCTGCCCCACCATGGCCCGACCTTACTAACCCCAAACGTGTAACCACTTCCGGGGCGAAGGAAGAACCATAGAGCGCCGAAGAATGGCCTAGAGCGCCACCCCGCGGCTGAGCGGAGGCGGGACTAGCCCAAAGTACCGGTACCTGACAGGATGCGCGGTTCTCCCACCGCTAAGCGTGAATCTCAGAACCTCCTGGAGGTGCAGATGAGGAAGATGAGCCCTGGAAGGAAAAGAAAAGGGAAAACTAACCTTATTGAGTAATGCCATGTACCAGGCACTTTATCACATTTAATTTTCACAAAACTGCTTGAAGTATACGCTCATCACTTCTTCAGGAGCTCAGTGAAGTGACTTGCTCAAAGCTACCAAGCTGGTCCCGGAGCTGAACGTGGTGGTAATCCCAGCGGCTCAGGAAGCTGAGGCAGGAGGACCACAAGTTCAAAGTCAGCCTCAGAAACTTAGCAAGGCCCTAAGCAACTCAGGGTGACCCTGCCTCAATATAAAAAAAGGGCTGGGGATGCGGCTCAGTGGTAAAACCCCTCTGAGTTCAATCCCAGGTACAAATAATAAAAATTATTATTATTATTATTATTATTTTTAAAAAATAAGAAACCTGGTCCCGGGAGCCAACACTGCAAACCCAAGTTTTCATTTGTTTGTATTATTTGTCCTGTTTAGTACCGGAGATTGATCCCAGGACCTCACGTGTGCTAGGCAACACTAATGCTAGCTACATCTCCAGCCCACCAAACCAAGTTATCTTAAATGGCAATTCTTCCTTACCATTTAGTGTTATATTGTCACAACATACATGGAAGGATGTTCCTTGTAATTCTAACCAAACATCCAAGCTTGAAATGAAATGAAAATCCAGATTGCCTGCCTGTCAGGTTTATTTCCTGCCTCCCCATTGCTCTGACCCTAGTTGCAGCCATACTAAATCATTGGCAGTTTCTCAAAGGCACCATTTCCACTTCTGTGCATTCTTCTATCATTCTCACTGCCTGAACACTTTCTCCTCCCAGGCTTCTCAACCTAACCAACTAGTCCTTCAGATTAGCCTCAAATGTCACCAATTCTGGAGGCCTTACCCAGACCTCAACTCTATCTCAAAGTTCTTCCTTTGTACTTTTATACTGCTTTATGCATATTTCTATAACACCTCATTCATTCTGTAAATACTTAGCACCTATAGTATATCAGGCTATCTGCCTAATTTGGGAATATAATTTAGAAGATAACTACCTTTGATATCACAAAGTTCCTACAGTGTTGGGGAAGCAGGGAACAAGTAAATAAATGGGCAATTACCATTCATTGTGATAAGTGCTATGATCAGAGATGCACACAAGGCTCTGTGAGATTCTGAAGAGGGGAATATAACTCAGTCAAGTTATGGGGAATGAGAGGCTGCAGGAGAGGGCTTCCCAGAGAAACTGACAGAGGTCAACAAAAGAAGGGCAGAAACATTTTGGGCAGAGAGAATAACATGCGTGATATCTCCTAGGGCATGACTTGTTTGAAAAACTAAAATAAATTCACTTTTGGTTTGTCATGGATATCAAGCCTGGGAATTGATTTTACTTTATTTGAAAGCTAAAGGTTGGATCTGGCAAAAGATAGGAGACTCCTGGGTCAAAGATAAAAGACTTTATCCTCACAGCTCAGCCAGCCTTATAATCATCATGTTTGCATGAGTTCCCCTTGTTCTTTTTGAGTCCCACCCTGACAATGCTGTGACCCAGACAGATGTTGACATGCTATGGATTTACATCTCAGCTGAAGAACACTGAGCTTGAAGAATCTGTTATTTTATATTAAATTTTTATAGTAAACCAGCTATGCAACCTTTAAAGGTAGATGTAATGTTTTCCTTCAGAGCAAAGGAAAAATTCTTTTTTAATCTTGAAAGAAAGAGATAGCATCACACCATGGAGCACAGGCATGTATAATACCCATTATAGAAGATTCTGGTTCCTAAGCTCAACATTTCTCTCCTTTATTTCCACCCATTGAGTTTTCAGGTGCCCAATGGATTTGGGACTCAAGAAACCAGCAGAAATTTTTGCATAATGTAACTAATCTTTTAGTATGAGTTATAAATTACTCTTCATTTCTAACCCAAGACTCTTGTATTTTTTTACCAGCACAGCTAAAACTGTAACAGGTCATTAACCTGTATCGAGGAGGATAAAATATCAGGCCCTTCACAGTTCGTGACAAAGGTCTGTGAATTCCCAATTTCAGTGGAGAGGGGCCTTCTCTATGTTCTGTCAAGAACTTGGGTGTGGCCATAGGACTGATGGTTGAAGACAAAAGAAACTGGAAGTCACTGAAGGTGAGGAAGCCCAGAAATTAAGTGTTAGATATTGACTGACCCACATGAATTTGGTGTAATCAGGACTTAGAATGGAATCCTAAGTTTTCATTGAAGAAGAGGCAGTGGTGAGATTATTAATAGTGAAGAGGTGTAAGAAATAAAAAGCAGAGGCTCAATAGAGGAAAAATATGTGCTTAAGGCAATCAGTGTGAGATAGGAACCCCCATGAAAAGCAGCACCCCTTAATATCTTGAGAGTGAAAACTCAGAGGGCAAATGCACTCAACTCATGATTTGTTAGCTATTAAGAGCATAGGTGCCTTATTATCAAGGATACAAGTAAAAATGAATGTTTGTGAGGATGTAGGGGAAAAGGTACACTCATACATTGCTGGTGGGAATGCAAATTGGTGCAACTACTATGCAGATTCCTCAGAAAACTTGGAATGGAACCACTATTTGACCCAGTTATTCCACTTATTTGACCCAGTTATTCCATACCCAAAGGACTTAAAAATCAGCCTACTATCGTGATGCTGCCACATCAATGTTTATAGCACTCAATTCACAATAACTAAGCTATGAAACGAATCAAGGTGCTCTTCAGTAGATGAATTGATAAAGAAAATGTGGTACATATACACAGTGGAATATTGTTCAACCATAAAGAAGAATGAAATTGTGGCATTTCCTGATAAATGGATGGAATTGGAGACTATCATGCTAAGTGAAATAAGCAAATCCTAAAAACCAGACTGAATGTTCTCTCTGTTATGCCAATACTGATGCACAAAAGGCAGTGCGTGGGGGTGGGGGCAGACAGGGAGGAGTGGAGGTTCACCAGATTGGACAGAGGGAAGTGGGGGAAGGTAAAGGGGATGGGAATAGGAAAGACAGTAGAACGAATGGGACATAACTTTCCTACATTCATATATAAATACATGACCAGTAAAACTCCACATCATGTACAACCACAAGAATGAGAAGTTATACTCCATGTATATATGATATGTCAAAATACATTCTATTGTCATGTACATCTAAAAAGAACAAATTTTAAAACATTAAAAAGAGCATAGGTTGCTTTTTCTACTCTCCAAGGATAAACAACATAAAGTATAAAAACATGGAGCAGTCATTGAAACAGCAATTTCCCAGCACCCTTACCTTGTTACTCAAATAATTTGTGTTTTCTTCCATACCCCATCCGTGTGTTCTCTTTTTTAAAAATAGTTTTAGTTGTAGATGGACATAATGCCTTTATTTTGTTTGTTTATGTGGTGCTGAAGATCAAACCCAGTACCTCACACGTGTGAGGCAAACCATCTACCACTAAGCTACAACCCCAGTCCTGTGTGTTCTCTTAACTGTAAGCTCATGGCCCACAAATAATGGAGGCAGGGGATGGAAAGCAAACCTGGGAGAATCAGCAAGCTTTCCTTTATTCTGCAGCAAGGTCCATAGATCAGGCACAGGAAGGCCCATTTTCTGGGTATGGACATGGCCCCCAGGTTACAGAAGGAGTCTGGGTTTTATAGTTTCACTGGAGACTGTGAACATGCAGTTTGGACAGTCAGGGGCTAGTTGTACAGGTTAAAACTTTAACTCTGGAAGGCATTGTGAAAAGTTCGAAACTCATTGTCACTCGGAAAAGCTCACAACTGGATGTTCAATGCTTATCTTCCTTCCTCTGGGTCCCATTGTTACCTAGAGCTTCACTATTTGCTTTTCTCCTTCCAGGACTCATCTGCAATGGGAAGGGTAAAAGTTCAGGGCCCTGCATTCAGTATTTGCCTCCTTCCTTCAAGATGCACTGGGGTTGGGAAGGGGTAAATGTTTGTTTTTGGTGGAAATGCTTGGGATGAACCCAGGAAGGGATGAAAGTTTGCTTTTTCCCCTCAGGGCCCATTGTTATTGGGAAAGAATGTATTGGGAGAGGTTTAATGTTTGGCTAATTCCCTCCTTATCCCAAGTCACACTGTCGCTCTGTTTTTCTTGGGGAGCTGTCTTGGAGGAATATAATTTTCCATAACCCTTCATTAACAGTTACAGCAACTCATCCTTATCACAGGGTAAAGATGTTTATGCAGGACACAGCTTCAACATGAAAGATGCAACATTTGGCACTAAGATGACTGCTGACTACCCCTCCCTCTGGGCTGAAAACCCAAGAGAAGAAAAACACCTTTGGAAATGCCCCTAAATCCATGAACATTCCTAAACTGTAGGCCACTCCTACCAGATAATGCCAGCTTTCTCTTTGTCTGGAGAGCCAGCTTGACAATCTTGGTCAGTGCTATGTCTCCCATCTGCTCCAGCAAGAAGTCCCAATATAAAGAGTCTTGTTCCTTAGCAGTTGTGCCTTTATCTGCTTTTGATGGAAAGCACCAAAACTACTGAGTTGATAAAAAATTACAAGTAATCTCTCTGGAAGATTCATTGGGACACAAGGAGGATGTGGTCTATCTCAAGAACCAAATGGATGTGGGACTGGGATGTGCCAAATATTCTTTGCTTGCACTTCCAGATCACTCTCATATGCCACTCCACTGAAGCTGACCTTGATGGACCACATCAATGGATTCTCTTGCACTTTGGCTTCCAGCTAGGTTCTGCCAATTACAGGAAGGAATAGGAGATTGGAGCATGGGAAGAAAATGAAAAAGAGCACTTATTCCTCCCACTCCTTTCCTCCTGGAACCACATGCATTGGCTTCTGTATTCTGTTACTAAACTCTTCCTGGTTGCTCACTTTGAATGAATGAGGGTGCTGTTCCCAGCCAGAACCTGAACTGACATGGGAGGAACAAGCAACCCTCATTCAGTCTACAGGAAAAGCAATGTCCTCAGGGGATATCCAAGGGTCAGTCAGCTGAGATGATGAGTGGAAGAATCTGAGGGAAGGGGGATCTAATTGTGATCCAGGCAAAGAATATTTATGATTGTTCATTAATGTTTAATGAGTACTTAGTATCAGGTACTGCACTAGCTATTCTGCATTCAGTATATTATTTCATTTAGTTTTAATATCAAGTAAATTAGGTGTCATTATTATTCCACTTTACAGATGAGGAAACCAAGGCTTTTTGATATTCTGACACTCTCTTTGCTCATGGGCAAGATCCTGGCTCTCATTACTGTAAATTTAGATAACTTCAATGATTAAATGACTTTGTATATATTGGATACCCAGTTCACTCACCAGCACATGTGGCACTCAAACTGTGATAGATCACTAGATGGTGATAACTGGAAACCAAGAGGGAAACCCATCTAAGGAGAAGGGCTCCTCTCATCATCAATATGTTATTTTAGGGTCATAAACAAAGATGCATAGAGCTTTATGGGTGTTGTATGGGAGACAGAGATCCCCACCAACATTTATCATACTCCAGACTCTATGCTGAGTACCATCATTCAAACTAATTAGAACAAATAAAACAATAATAATAATCCTGAGGGACAGCTCCATTTGACATGGGAAGAAACTGAAGCACCCAGGAGTTGGAGATCAGGAGCAAAACTACAACTTTGACCAAAGTCGAAACCCATGTGAGGAAAGCTTCCCGAGGAGCTGACCTTTCAATAGAATAACATAAAGAGAGGCAGGCAGGATCAAAGACAGAAGGCTGCATTTTGTGGGGTGTAGCATGTGGGGTGAGGGGTGTTAAAGGTGCTGTAAGCTCCAGTCAGGGTCTCTAACAGTGAGAGACTGACAGAGGATTAACAAAGCCAGGCTAAAAGCTGTTGAATTAGGGCCCAGTTTTGTTTTATCTGTCACAGATCTTGTCTCGGTCACAAACATCTGCCAGCCCAGGATGGGGATGTCCTCATAGAAGAACCCAAACTTTCTACTACTTTTGGGGACATCACTTGTCCAGTGTGTCCCAGTCTGGACTCCCCAGGCTCTGTGTATGATTCCACACAAAAATAAGATGCCTGTTAGAAAGTTTTAAGGTTTCAAAAAACCTAGTGGAATTTGTATATTTGCCTACAGAAGGTCAGGCATGAATTAATATATCACAATTCCTTATTTCTGTCTGGACTCCTTCCAGCAGTGTAGAAGTAATGATCCATAGCCTACTAGTGAGAAACATTGCTTCATTTGTTTTCATATCCTTTATTATTTTAAAATTATTATTATTATTATTATTATTATTATACCGGGGATCGAACCCAGGATCTTGTGAATACTAGGCAAGTGCTCTACCACTGAGCCACATTTCCACTGCTTTAAATAATACAGCAGAGAAATATAAAGCATTTCTTTTTTAACAAGTCAGATTTATTGATATGCAATACATATACAATAGCACTTTAAATGTACAATTGTATGAGTTTTGACAAACACATGTTGTCATGTAACCATCACCACAATCCAGACATAGAATGTTTCCATTCCCCTAGAAAGTTCCCTGTGTCTGTCTAAATTCAACCCTACCTCCAGACCTTGGCAACTTGGCAACAATTTAACTGTTTTCTGTTCCTCCAGTTTTGTCTTTTCAAGAATATTATAGAAATGGAATCATACAATCATTTGTGGGAACACATATCTTCATCTGTTTGGGGTAAAAATACCTACGACTGGGATGGCTGGATTGTATGGCATTATGTTTACTTTTACAACAAATTGCCAAACTGCTTTCCATCATGGTTGTATCCATTTATATTCCAACTAGCAGTGTATGAGAGTTGCAGTTGCTGGACATCTTTTCCAGTTTTGGGGGTTGTCAAGGTTTTATTTTTAGCAACTCTAACAGATAGGTCGTGGTTAGTTTTTATCTGCATTTCCTTAATGCAAGACATTCTCTTTTAACAAAGAAGTCTTGTTTGAAGGTATAATATTTCAAAGCATGGGGACCCTATGGGGCAAGCAGAGAGGGTCCTTGGTGAAGAATTTTCTGGAAACAGGTCGACTCCTGCCTGACGAACTGGGGGAGCTCTTCCCCTGTCCTGGTTCATCAGGGACCTGCATTTCTTCCCATTGGTCAGAAGAGGGCAGGAGAGGGCAGAAAATAGGCTGCCTTTTTTTCCCCCTCCAGCTCATCAGTCCTTGGCATTCATAACATTTGCATTCATTATTATATTTATAGTTTTGCCTGAAAGCTTTTCCCTCTGAAACTACTTGGCTGCTACTTTGTAAAACAAATGAACCATTTGATGTCATGATTGAACTGATTTAATGTCAAACCTTAATTAACCTTGCAAAAATCCTTCCCTGCTAAAGCATAACTAACCTAACCCAAGAACTAAACTAACCAAACTGAGCTACCTTTGTAGAGTCCTTGATAGGTCCACTCTCCACTGTCACCTATGGAGCTTGTATTGGGGAACCACAAGCAGCTGAGCTGGATGAAACCCTATTCTGCCTCTTTTCTAACTGTGCAAAGACCAAGGGAAACTAAGGAAGATCTTTGTCGGGGACAGGCCTCCAGACACCCTGCTGACTACAGGTCCTCTTCCCTAGGACCTGGACTGGAGCTGTTCAGACGGGGTACCGCACAGATCTCCTGTGGCTCGGGCTGCAGAGTGCCTCCAAAGACGTACTCCAGCCTGAGTCCCTGGCTCCCCTCTGGCAGTTGGAACCGAAAGGTCCGGAGGAGGGTGGCAAACATCAGGAAGAGCTCCATTCGAGCTAACTGGTCTCCTGGGCACACTCGATGCCCTGGAAGCAAAGGAAAAGGTCAGAGGGTGGCAGCTGCTCGTGTCTGTCCCATCATCTTCATACCTACCACCCTGAACCCAGCACTGTGCCTTATACCTGCAGAGAATGGCAAGAAGGCTTCATTGACCACGAAGTTTCCATCCTTGTCCAGGAAATGGCTGGGGTTGAACTGCCGAGGGGTCTCCCAGTACTCAGGGTCATAGAGCACGGAGGCCAGGTTGGGCAAGATGATGGTGCCCTGCAAAGAGGAGCTGGTGTGGCTCAGGGAGCCTCAGAGACCCAGTTCCCAGTCCTGACCTGGTCAACGTGAGCTCAGGGAACAGCCAGTAGGCTGGTGGGAGTGGCTGGGGGCTCTCAGGAGGCCCTCTCTCCAGGCCCACAGGAGTGAGGGGGCTGAGCATTACACCCTCTGGGCTACTGGCAACCTACATTTGAGAGACACACAGAAAAAGACAGAGATGGAGAGAAAGGAATGACAAAGAGAAGACAGGCTCAGTGCTGAAAAGGCAGAGAAGAGTGAGAAAGTGAAAGTGTGAGTCTTTAGGGTTGGGGGGAAGTATGACCCATCCTCACCTTTATCCTGACCTCCACCCTAACCCTTGCCCTCACTGTCACCCTAATCCTAATTCTCCTTCTGTTTCAGAGAAGTGACTGATAGATTGCAAAGAGGATCATACTGCTCAGATGGGAGGGAACAGGAAGGAGCCAAAGACTGCAGTCAGGGTCTACGCCTTCCCATGTGGGCCCTGGGCTGACCAGAGATGACGTAAGGAGCCAGCGTGGAGCAGGATGAGGTTGGTTATGGCCCCAGGACCTAGGACAATCAGTTCCAGGGTTCTGGGTAAGACTTCCTACTACATGGCTCAACACCATAGAATTAAACCAGCCACCCTGCAAAGACTAGGAGACTGACTACAGGATTCGAGAAGTTTAAGACAAAAACCAAGTAATAAAACCTCAGCAAAAACTGAAGTCTGCATCTGAAGCAGAAACTAATGAAGAAAGCAGAAACTGAGTTCAGTAAATACTCCCAGAAGGCACTTTTCTCTGGTGTTGTTGCAGTCTGTATGCTTAAGGGAGGGACCAGGTCCTGGCCTTCTAAACCAATAGGACACCCAGACCAGGTCACTCTGAGGTTTTAAGCACAGAGTTGGGGAGGCATGTGCTCTCACTGCTGCCTTTGTGAGCTCTACAAATAATTTCCCCATTATAGTCCTGGAATTTCCCCCTGTTTTTTCTACCTGGGATTAAGTAACCCTGGGCATTGCAATTGTGTGTGTGTGTGTGTGTGTGTGTGTGTGGTGCTGGGCATTGAACCCAGAACCTTGCACATTCTAAGCACATAGTGTACTACAGAGCTCCACCCCCAGCCCCCTCAACACTTCTTCATAATCACCTTTAAATGAAGAGGCGCTTGGAAAGATGCTCTGTTCCTTCCAGAATTATTTATATCCTGTTCTGGGTAATGTTCTGGCTTCCTTGCAAGGTGTCTGACTTACCCAAGCTCATGGAACAGGTTCAGAGTATCACCTATGCACACATAAAAAGGTGACCTTCCCTTCCCCCCAGGTTACAGAACTACTTCCTGCTGGGTGCTTCCTGGGGACTCTATACCAGCTTCTCCATAGTAAACAGCAGTTTGAAGCTCACAATCAAATAGAATGCCTGAGCAGAGATGGACTTGAAGTGCAACCATTGTATTAAGGACAATTTTTGTTGTCATTGCTACTCAACGGATGGGAACGGTTTAGGGATATCTGTAACATTTAATGATCTACTGTCAAGCTTTGATTCCACTTTCAGCAGACATCCCTCTCTCAAGTTGTAAAAGCTGGGTATTGATTCCAGGTTGTTAATGGCCCCCTGGAGTCTTTATCACAGAGCAATTCCTAGAATCGAATTGGCAGGAGTGGGCTCTTAATAAGGAAACGTCTAATCCCAAAGGCATAGAACATCTGAGCCCTGGTCCTCTCCTTTTTAACTTGACCTAATTTGGTACAGTTTTTAGAAAACCTGGACCCAGGCCCTCCTGCCATGCCAGCAGCAGGACAAGCTGATGCCACTGTCCTGTCCTCAACCTTGATAAACCCATGAACCAGTGGCCAATGAATGCAAAGAATCATTGGCTCAGGATCAGCCAATCAGGCTAATCAATGGATGATGCAAAACATCTGTTTAACATGTTGGTTCATTTACTTACCAAGAGATGCATTTTTGGAACAACATAAACAGCATAGAGTGTGGTGGAAAAAACATAACCTTTGAATTCTTAAGGACAATTACTCGAAACCAAGTTAAGTCAATTTCTAGCTGTGTGTTTGGGCTCTTTTAGGCTGCTGATAAAAGAGGAATAAAAACAACAGCAAAATCCAAAAGGGTTTCCATGAAGGAGAAACATGTGAAGGTGGGAATCTCATGTGATCAATTAGTAAGTTAGTAATAACATCCTGGTAGGTGTCTGGGAGCCAAGTCTGCCTTGAACCACAGTCATAAGAGCTGAACAAAGACTGTCATGATGGAGAAGATCAGACCACCATGCCCTTTCTCCTCATGGCTTCCCCAGTGTGCCACATTATCCCACCTTGGCTTCCACTAAGGGTAGACAGGCTGGAGCATCAGGAAAGAGCCAAAGTTCCTTCTGAGGAAAATCTTAGGACTCCAGTCAACTCTACATCTGCATCAGGATGCCAAGATGAGTGATTCTGTTTCTTTTTGATTAAGATGGCAATCTTGCCACCTACACACCTGTAATATGTTACCTCTTAAATGCCCCCCAAAGATCCTTGATTCCTACCATTCACACCCTTGTGAAAGCTCCTCCCCTAAGGCTGGAAGGATCTAGTAACTAACTTTCAGCAAATGGAAAATGGCAAAAGGGATGGGGTATCACATCTGAGATTAGGTTACGAAAAGACTAGCTTCTATTTGGGGTATTCTCTTGCTTGCTCTCTGATGGGGGTCAGTTGCCGTGTTTTGAGCTGCCCCATGTGGAATCCATATGTCAAGGGACTGAGGGTGGCCTCCATCCAACAGTCTATAAGCAATCCAATCCTAAGGACAGGCATGTTGAGTGAGATTGAAGCAGAGCTTCCCTCAGTGAAGCCTTCAGATGAAACTGCAACCCCACCACAAACTTAATCATAACATCACAAGGGACTTTGCATCAGATTCATCCAGCTAAGCTGCACTCAGTTTCCTGAGGAGAAACTGTGAAATTATAAATGTTGTTTTCAGCTGTAAAACTTACGGATTACTTTGTTACACAGCAAGATGTGTAGGTACCCAGTTTGACACCTTTTGTCTAGCATCTGGGAGGCTCAGCCAATGGTGCACAACACCATTGTACCTCCCAATATTGTTGCAAGGTCTTAATGGAACGGTGAGCACAAAGCACTTAGTGCATAGCAAGCCTGGGCAAAGAGCAGGAATTACTACACTATTGTCCATCTTAGGTAAAAAACCTGCATGAAAATCTATCTCAAGCAGGATTGCCAGAGAGATATATACTTTGACTGTACTGTTTTGGCTCTACATAACAGTACACTCAACTTCATGTTCAACTTTTGCCCAAGAAGACCAAAGTCAACTTCAATGTTCATCACGATCATGGCAGACTTCTTATCTACATGGAAGGCAGATAGCAGACATCAATATGAAACCATCTTAAAACAAAAACAAAATCCTTTGTAAGCATTTAATGCCAAATAGAACCAAAAAATAAAATTTAACTTTAAAAACTATATTTTGTTTTTAGTTAACCACTCTAATCTGTAAGAATATTTTCATGTGTAAGAAATTAGATCTTATTTATTAAATTACATAAACTTGGGATTATGCTAAGAAAGAGAAAGACTTCTCTGTAAAGATACAAACTACAGTTAAATACTAAAGAAGTTCTTTAAAAGTGGGAACATAAAAATAGAGCCCCTGCATTCTAAGTATCTGATTTTTAAAAATTTGCACATACACTTGTTTTTTATTCCATTTATTTTATTATTTAATGATTTGGTACTGGGGATTTAAAGCCCAGGGGTGCTTTAACCACTGAGCTACATCTCCAGCCCTTTTCATTTTTTATTTTGAGACAGGGTTTAACTAAGTTGCTGAGGGCCTCATTAGATCACTGAGACAGGCCTCAAACTTGTAATCCTTCTATGTCAGCTTCCTGAGCTGCTGGATTACAGGTATGTGCCACCAAGCCCAGCTGTGCATACATTTAAATGGTAACCAACAGTTTATCAGAGTCAGCTCCAAGTATATGAGAAACAGTATTCTCTAATAGTTTGAACTCTGGACTTACTGCGTTAATGGAGCATGATGTGATACAATATAAATTGCTTCTGAAGGGAAAATAACTCCTTGGTTCCCCGGGTCCCAAGCTAAAGGAAGTCCCATCTTGTAATAGCCCCCTCATATATGAACAAATGCTTGTTGTAAAATCATTAGTCTTTAATGATTTAATCATTAGTTTGTTTTGTTTGTTTGATGTTTTGTACCAGGAGTTGAACCCAGGGGTCCTTAACCACTGACCCACATCCTCAGTCCTTTTTATTTTTTATTTTGAGATGGGGTCTCACTAAGTTGTTTGGGGCCTTGCTAAATTGCTAAGGCTGGCTTCGAATTTGAGATCCTCCTGTCTCAGCCTCCTGAGCTGCTAGGATTACAGTATGCACCACCACACCCAGACGAGTAAAATTTTGTATGAAACTTTTACTAATTAAAGACTAGAACATCTTCATTTTAACTTGTAAAGTAATTTAACTTTTAAAAGAATTTTCTGTGTGCTTCTGTGTCTCTTCTAAGAGAATTGATCAATTTTGAACAATAGAAAATATTTTGAGTAATAAAACAATTGAGACAAGAAGCAGTTGCCATTTTGAAAACCATTTCTGCATTTTTCAAAAAATTCCTACTTAAGGCACTATCCAATATGTTTTCCACTGGCCCTTGAAAGGCTATTATGAATGGTGATCCTCACACTAACTTCTTGGAGTGTCAAAAATAAGCTAAAGCTTTCCTTACATAGGCACACTTCCTTTCACTACATAATGAGAGGCATAACTGCTCTCCTTTTTTGTTTTCATTCTAAGGAAGCTCAGAGACACTTTTTCTGTATACATACAATAGCTGTTCTTGATTAAATATTTATATACAACTCCTTTCCTCTATCTCTCCTTATTTGACACTGTTCTTTTAACTACGAAATGAGAAACAAGAATGACATTCCTGCTAGAAATCAATTCTAAGGAAATACAAAATGCAGATGAAGCTTAAGGTACATAATAAATTGCAAATGGTGGAAATGTTCACCCATGAGAGTTAAATAATCACAAAACATTTATTTGGCTGAGCACCATGACACACGCCTGTAATCCCAGTGACTTGGGAGGCTGAGGCAGGAGGATTACACATTCCAGGTCAGCCTCAGCAATTTAGTGAGACCCCTTTCTCGAAATAAAAAAATAAAAAACAAAAAAGACTGGGGTTGTAGCTCAGTGGTAAAGTGCCCCTGGAATCAATCCCCAGTACCAACCCAAACCAAACGAAGAACACTCATTTGGTGGAACCCTATTCAGACATTAAATGGTATTAAGCAGTGGTTTCCAAAGTATGTTCTCTGGACCCATAACAACAGCCCCACCTGGGACCCTGTTAAGGCAAATGCTCAGGGCCCACCCCAGACATTGGGGGTGGAGCCAGCAATGGTCTTAACAGGCCCTCAGGTGATTCTGATGTACCTGGGGGTTTGAGAACCACTGTTCTAGAAGAATCTGAAAAATGTGTTAAGTGAAATGAAAGATTCAGAGTGATATATTAGGCACAATCATAGCTATGTGAAATATAAGTGTACAAAAAAGATTGCAAAAAGAACATGCAAGTGTTATCTCTCAACAATAGGAAACTTTAAAAATATCCACCGATGTGTGCATTCTTTTATAACCCTCTATCCTGGTGCCATAGATAGAGAATAGATAGATGACTGACTGACAGAGAACTGGCAGGTTGGTAGAAGCTATAGCAGATGGCTGTGCTGGGCAGGAAGAGTGCGGTCTACAGGCACTGGGATGAGCATGGGGCCACACAGGGCCACCTACCTTGGGCACATAGTAACCATGCACATGGGTGGATGTCACACACTGGCGCACAGCGCCCACGGCCACAACACTGCTGAGGCGCTGCACCTCATGGAGGACGGCACGGGTATAGGGTAGTCGCTCTCGGTCTTCATAGCAGACAGCAGGGGCAGTGCCCAGCACCGCATCCAGCTCCTGCTGCACCCTGTCTGTAAGTGACTCAGCATGGGTCCAGGATGGCAATGGTGGCCTGGCGCCCCATTCCATCCCAGTGCAGTCTTCCCCACCCAGAGACAGCTGCTGAGTCTCAGAGTCCCTCAATCACACTGCCACATCAGCTGCCTTTGGTCCCACAGGAGACAGAGCTTGCTTCTTGTAAACAAGAATTTGCAGGATTTGCACTTGCAGGACACTTACAGGAAGGGAAAAGACCCAGGTTTGAGCCCCTACTATGTGCCAGGTAATCCATATACAAAAAGTCTTGTGTCATGGGAACTCGTGTCTCCATTTTACACATGAGAAAACTTAGGCTCTAACAGGATAGGTCCTTTTATCCAAAGTGACAAAACTGGAGCTAGGAGTTGAACTTAGGTCATAGTCAATTTGTCCCTCAGAGAAGCCCAGCCACCTTTGCTCCTCCACAACTATGATCTTGAGGTGCACATTAGCATAGGGCCTGGCACTTGGCAGGGACTGGATCGTTACTGAATGAGCAATGTCATGCCACCCCATTTACATTGGCTCTGAGAGCTGAAATGACTTGCCCAAAGCCATACAGCAAGCTCCTCCTGTCTGACTCAAAGCCATCAACACTCCCTTTACCACAGGAGTGACAGCAGGACCTACTTCTGGGGCCATGGGGCAGAGTGATGGTGGCAATGCTCACAGTTCAAAAACCCCATGTGGGATTGACAGGCAAAGGGCAGTCAAGCAGGTGTAACCAAGAGCTTCTCACCCTGGATGGCTCTGTGTTGGACCATGTAGATGAGGGCCCAGTGCAGGGTGGTGGCTGTGGTGTCAGTGCCTCCCAGAAACAAGTCAATCACCACCTGGATCAGGTTCTCCTCGTTGAATGTGGAGGCAGGGTTGTCCATGGCCTGGTGGGCAATGGGGGAGCAACTCTGGGTCTGGAGTTCCCCCCAGCAGTCTCCTCCTTGCCTCTCTTGCCTCCCCCGCTCCCCAGTGGTACTAGGGGTTGAACCTGGAGGCCTCTACCACTGAGGCACACTCCCAGCCCTTTTTATTTTATTTTGAGACAGGGTGTTGCTAAGTTGCTGAGGCTGGCCTTGAACTTGCAATCCTCTTTCCTCAAATTCCTGAGTGACTGGACTTATAGGCATGTATTTCCCTGCCCTCCTTGAGGCCTGATTTGTCCCAAGACTTCTACAACCAAAACTCATTGGGGGACAGACCCCTTGGGAGGGCTTGAGTCCTAGGACTGCATTGACTTTTGATTGGGGACTGCCCTGGGTTTATGGCCCTGATATCATCCAGGTCCTTCGCTTCCCAGCCTACTCCTGTCTGCAAAAGCCAATTCTTGGCATGGAAAAATATAGGGAGAAAATGCCTTCTTAATGTAAGCTTCCAAGGTGCTTGGGTCAATGATGAGGAACTGAAATCATGGCCTAGAAAGGAGGCACAGCCCAGGAACACAGCCCCTTGCTTTCTCTGCAGCTCTTCCAGGCCCACCTTGGTGATCTGGGTCAGGTAGCAGCTGATAAAGTCCTTGGGAGCCTCAGGTGTCCTGAGCTTGTGCTTGAAGATCTCGTGGCGGATGAAGCCCTGCAGAACTTCTTGGTACCTAAATATCTCCTGGTGGGGTCCTGGGAGGTAGCGGAGAGCCCAGGGAAACATATCGTAGAGCTGTGGAGAGAGAGGCGCACCCAGGGCCCACTTAGGCCCCAGCTCCTGAGTCAGGGCAGCTGAGAACTGTCCCAGGGGCTCCAAAGTAGACTGAGACATCTGGTGACATGGGTGACCCAGGACTGCCTTTCATCTGGAGATCCCAGAATAATCTAGACAGAAATAAGAGCAGTGATAGCAGTGATTGTGTCCAGGGCTTAGCTAGGATACTGCAGGCCTGGAAAGCTGAGTTTCTGAGGCTATAACCTGCTTCTTAACTCTGTCCGTCATGTGAAGAGCCCACACAAAGGAGGTTTGGTACCATGAGCTTGTTAGCTTGCTGAACAGATGCTGCCTAAGGAACCCAGCAACAGGCCCCACAGCCTCCCCTGCCCGCTTTGCACTCTCCCTCTGAGGCCCTGGCTGAGGGGCCTGCCTGCCTTGGGTCCCAGCCGTCCATGGCCTGCACATCCGCCTCCCAAACACCAATTACCCGGCGCCACATGGTGCTGACAAAGGCCAGGCCAAAGTCGATGGCTTGAGTGAGTTCCTGGAAGATGGGTTCCTCAGAAAAGAAGCGGTGGCCAAACACCAGGGCCCCGATGACTCTGGCTGTGGACCTGACAATGGGGACCTGAGGGTTGAAGGGTCTACCTGAGAGTAGAGGGGCAGAGCTCAGGGTAAGGAGGCACAGAGAGAGCTGCCCTGAGCACTCTTCCAGCCTTGACTAGAGTCACTCATTTACCTCTTCAATCACCCATTCTCATTCCTCAGTCACGCACCATCCCAGGGCTTGCTAAGCACTTTCTATGAGCCAGGCTCTGTGAAACATGCTGGGTTTGCAGAGAGAAGTTAAGTGTAAGAGACAGTGTTTAAATGACAACAGAATGCAGGACCAGCATGTCACAGTGGGGGAACAAGCAGGGAGGGAGGGGACTAGCTTTGCCTAGGATTCAGAGAGGACTTCTTAAGGCCGGGGGACTTTGGCAAGCTCTGAAAGTGGAGCAGTGGTTTATTACAGTGAAGGAAGGGGTGCAGGTCAGGACACTCCTTGAAGGATGTGGAAATGTTGGAGGTGCATGAGGTCTTGGGTGTTGATGGAGGACACGTCCCTCGCTATAGAGAAGGAGGGCTTCTGGCTTCGCATTACTGGGCCTTTCTCCATCCACCTGGGCATTCTGACCAGGGCATTCTCCATCTGACCTGGGCATTGCTGGGCCTTTCTCCATCCACCTTGGAGAAACTCCCCGTCTATTGATGTAGCTCAAAACCATTGTTAATGTTCCTGGGCTTCACTGGCATACACACACACACACACACACATGAATACACAGCACGGCTCAGCTTCCTTTGCAAGAATGTGCACCTGCATGGAAGGTGTGCAGAACTTAGGATAAGCCAGCTCTTCAACCCTTACCTTCCTCCCTGTGGAAGGCCTCAGCCAGCTCTGCTGCCTCTTCCTGAAGCTGCACCTCCAGTGCCAGCTTGCCCAGGCCTAGCCCACGGAGTGTTGTCAGGCAGAAGCGTCTCTGTTGCCGCCATGTGTGCCCATTGCTGCAGATGACTCCTGGCCAAGGTGGGGAGCGGGCAGGATGGACAGTCACCAGCTCCTCTCAGCCCCCAGGTCAACATCACCTGTCTCTCCCCAGGCCCAGAGTGCAGATCCCAAAATAACTTTCCCAATCAGCTCTGAGGTGGTGCTCTGACTAGATGGTGGGCTCAGCTATGGCTTCCCCAGGTCCCCAAGCCTGATTTTTGCCTTTAAGAGTCCTCACAAGAAATGGAAGAGGAGATAAAGAAGGAAAGAGGCAGGGTCATTTGCTGAGCTAGGTGTTGGAATGCGCCCTCTCAGCTATTTAGGCTTGCTTAGTCTCTTCTACATTCTCAGTAAGAGAGGGTACTCATCATCCCCATCTAACAGGTAAGTACACAGACCAGCGAAGGGCTGAATGGGATTTGAATGCAGGTCTTCTTGATCCTCAGAGCTGTTCCTTCCACACCATGCCCTCCACTCACATAGAGGTTTTGAGGAGACTGAAGTCCTCCTGGTAGGTCCCTCATGGTTCACAGTTCTGGATCAATCTCAACTTTGAGTCTAGTGACCATCCAGCCACCTTCCCCCTCCAGTAGGCGGGACAATCTTACCTCTTTCTCCAAACAGGTCCTGGAAGAGTGGGGTTAGGGGCCTGCCGGAGAACTGCTCTGAGTTGGAGACCAGAGCTTCCTTCACCGCTTGGAAGCCATTCAGCACCACAACAGGTGTGGGGCCCACCCACACTGTGAACACGTTGCCATGAGTCTGAGCCAGCTATAGAGAGACAGGGCAACCCAGGGCTGTGGACAAAGTCTGTGGGCCCCATTTTCTGGTACCTGCCTCTTCACATGAATTCCCCACCTTATTACTCCCAATACTCACGTCAGGTGCACTTTCTCAGAGCACCCCACCTCCTTCCCCATGCAAGCTGGGGTCACAGGCTTCCTGGACATAGAGTAGTCAGTGCTCAGTACTTATGCACCATCAGTTCTTGAGGTGAGCTTCTTCCACCACTTTACAGATCATATAAATAATAACCACCATTTCTTGATGGCTTAGTGCCCTGGATGGACTTCACCTGTATTATTTGAGTCCACCCTCAGTGTAAGCATGTGAGGTAGGTATCTTTACCTTCATTTTGTGGGTTAGAAACCAGAGGCTAAAAGATAGAGGAAAAGACCAGAATGTTGGACCAGGTCTCCTGGTTCCCAGTGTAGTGCTCTTTCTACTGCAGGAGGAGCCAGGGAATCCCAATTATCTGGAATCCTCAACCAGATGCTTAAAATGTACTCATGCAGCACCAAGTGAGAGGAGAGATGAACTTGGCTGTGTAGAAAGACAGTGTCTCCCACTGACCATAGTTCTCAGCAGAAGTTCAGCTCCGACCCAGACCCTACTCAGTACAACAAGAGCCCTCTGACCACTAGAACTATCTACCCTGGAAGGTGTCTTTATGCAAAGATCACTGGAGTAGTGTTACTCAAGGGTGCCCAGACTCCCATCTCAAGTGGCTTTTCAGAAAATGCCTTCTATTCACCACAGGGTTCTCTCCTGAATAAAATTTGGTCATAGTTTTTTCTTTGATGTTATATTTGCAGTAGACTTCTACTGCCCTCAGAATCATCTTAGGTACACTCTGCAAAGTCTTTACATTCCCTTTTTGCAATTCCCCTATAGTGCTGCATTTGACAGGTGAGGAAAACGAAGCTTAAATTCTCAGAGCTGATGAGTAACAGGACCAGGATCCACCGCCATGTGTCTGATCCCAATTTCTTCCTTCTACCTCCAGTGTCCCTGGGCTGAGAACAGGAGGGGTTGTTCTGTCCACCCCTTTAGGGCCTCCAACTTGAGGACTGGTTCCCTACCTGGATCAGTGTCTCTGGGTGCAGTCGAAAGCTTAGTTGCCACAGGTTTCCAAGTAGGGGGATAGGGAAAGGGCCAGGAGGAAGGTGCTTCCTTTCCCAGAAGAAGGTACCAAGTTTCAGGAGGAGGAAGGAGCCAGCCAGAAAAGCCAGCCCACTAAGCAGGGAGAACATCTCTGTGGTCCTGTGTCTCTTCTCCTCCCCTTTGCCTCCCAAGGTTTTTAGCACAATCTGGCCACCCTTCTTTCCCTGTTGACTGCCCTGGCTTTTATGCTGGTGCTCTCAGGCAGTGTGGTGGAGGAAGGCAAACCCTAGGGGTCCTTTCCCAATGAAATAAAATCATTTGGTCACACCAGTCACACCCAAGTCATGCTGTTCAACAGGGCCACAGGGCTCCTTGGCCTGGGATAAGTTGAGACACAATTACTGCTATATCAGCATTGGCCTCACCTGTGGCCCATGGAGTTCCATCTTGGGGAAGCTCCTCTCAGCCTCTGCCCAAGCAATCTCAGCTGACCACATGGCTCAGGTGGGTCGGGGACAGAGGCAGCCACTGGAATGATGAAGTCTCCTCTGGGGATACACTCTTCTGACTGGACATGACTAAAGCTGGGCTCCTGTGCCTGTTCTCCTCCACCTAGTTACACAGCAGCTTCTCCTGAGGACTCTCCAGCCTCCCAGTCTTCACCTGCTCCAACCTCTGGTCAGCTTAGACTCTTCATCTGCCCTGGATTCCCATGTTTGTCAGTGGTTAAGTTCAGTAGCCCTCTCTTGTGTTTCAACTGTCTTGGAAGCAGATTCCTGGAATCTAAATCCCAGTTCTACCCCTTATTAGTTGACATTGGGCAAATTATTTAACCTCTACAATGGAGTTAGGAGACAATGATTTTAGCCAACTATCTTATAGAGCCTTGGTACCAGTCCAGTAGCAGAAAGATGCCACACTCCAGTTGGTAAATTGAGGATGGTTTAGGCAAGAGGCTCTTGACAAAGATGTTTGGGTAGCCAGGCACAGTGGTGCACCCCTGTAATTCCAGCACTCAGGAGGCTGAGACAGAAGGATCCTGAGTTCAAAGACAGCCTCAGCAACTTATTGAGGCCCTAAGCAACTTACTGAGATCCTGTCTTTAAATAAAAAATATGAAAGGGACTGGGGATGTGGTTCAGTGGTTGAGTACTTCCGGCTTTAATCCCTGGTACAAAAAAAAAAAAAAGATGTTTGGGCAGGGAATCTACAGTTATGATGTTAGCCATAGCAGGGAGCCTTTTTCCACTTGAGGTTTTCAGAGTCAAGGGATATGTTTAAAGAACACAGAGCTACTACTTAGGAAAACAAAAAAGCTCTGGTAAAGGACAGTGGTGACACAATGTGAATGCACTTAAGGCCAAAAACCATACACTTAAAAATGCTTAAAATGGTAAATTGTGTGTTATGTATACAGTGTTTCACTACAACTTTTAGAAGGTCAAGAGGCAGAGATTGGGAGGAAGCTGGAGCCCTAGGTGGACAGGGAGGGTGGTTGAGGAACTCATGCAGCACCTCCTGGTCTGTGAGCTCCAGCCGGCTCCAGGGGTGTCTGGCCTGGACGTGGTGAGAGCAGTGCTCCGCTCCCCAGGCTGTTGGGAGGTGAGCTGGAAGGACATAATGGGGTCTATGCTTGTACAATAGTGTTGCTACTACAACCTCCACAACGCTGTTGCTTTCTTCCTTTGTGTGTTGCCTTCTCTCTGACAAGTCTGGTTCCTCCCTCCTCAAAACATTGAGACTAACAAGTCTCTGAAACCTTCCCTAGCCAACTTTACCAGACTCTAACCTCCACCTCCCAATAACATGCCCACATCTCCCACAGTGCCCCTTGCCTTAGCCCCTGGGTCCACTCCCTGCCTCTATTAACCACCTTGTGTATCCTCCCCATCTTTTCTACAGCACAACAGCTCAGGGACTGGAGCCATATCTCTCTTTCTTTGGGTTTCTCTGACAGTGTCAGCAGTTGCTGTGAGTTGCTATGGAGTGGTGTGACTCACTGATGGAAGGACCTGGTGGCCATGAGTCCCTGTCCTATAGTATGCAGTGTTCCTCCATGGATGCTCTTCTCATGCATGACCAGAAGCTCATTTGGCCACCTCCTGTCTCTACTGCAATGAGAGCTACTTGAGGTCAGGGACTTTTCTTAACTGGAACATCATCCCTGTAGCTTGATACATGGTGTCAGTGTTCAACTGGATTCAGATAATTTTGGCATTTGAGGCTGGCCATTTGGGGGTAGCCATGATGGGCGGTGCTGGTTCAGTGGGGACTTCAGTGTGGATGATGACTGGGATTCTGGAGATAGAAGCAGAATTGAGAGATGCTTGTCAGCTTCCCATGATCTATTGATCACATCCCCTTTGGGCTCCAGCTTTCATCTGGCTATTTTGGGCAGCCTTATTTCTCAGAGTCTCCCCCAAAGTATATATGGCATTTGAAACCTGTTCTTGAAGATGGAGAAATCTGTGACCCCTGTGGGAAATGTGCCTGCTCAAAAGTCCCAAGTGTGTTGACCTCTGACAAACTTCCTCCCCTCCCTCCCTTGTCCAAGGGTCACAGTGTTCTGACTACTGAGGATGGGACTTGGTTCCTGGAACAGAGACACACCTGGCACACTGGGCCACAGGACATCAGATTCCAGGTGTGGCAGATGGCAGGGACATGGAAGCCTCAGTGACCAACCCCTTCATTGCTTAACTAAGGCTGTCAGTCTGACTGAGGCGTGGCCTCCTCAGTGAGATGGTGGCAGTGGCTACAAGTTTCCGTCTTGGAGGGAATCCCTGGGCAGCAAATGGCTGACCCTGGGGTAGCCAACTGTGAAATCTACCCCCTTGGTGATCTCCTATGATTCCAATCATTATCACCACCCAGGCCATGGGTCTCCCTGTTTTCTTTATATTCTGGGCCAAGAATGGACAAAACTCAGCCCCCTCTCTGTGCAGCAGTGACTTGGATCAGGCTATTGATTGCCTTGTGGTTGTGGTGTGCTTATGTTGGGAACCCCCTGTGCAAAAGTACAGGTTAAGATTGCCCAGTTGCTATGGTGACAACAGCCTGAGGAAACTCTGGGCAACGACTCAGAGTTATCAGTCTTAACCTTGAAACTCAGACAGTAGTTTCCAGGGATAGAGGATTCTGAACATAGCAAGGTAATTATGCCTCATCAATGCTGTGACTTTCAAGCCTGCCTACTTTGCAGAAACTTTCCCACAAATAAACTTTGGATGATAAAACCTATATAAGAAACTTGTGGAGCCAGTTCTGGATCCCTGCTCTCAACCAGAGATCAGTTTCCCACATGATTCCACTTTTCTCTCTAAATGTTTTTGTGTTTTTCTTAATCCCCCATTGCCCCTCACCAGTTTCCGAATTAAAGGCCGTGTGGGTGGTGGCACCTCTCCTCTGTTTCTCTAAGAATAACCCCATTCAACTAAGATGCCTTGACAGAGCCCCTTCTTTGTATGAGGTATTGTCACATTGAATTTCTGAACTACTTCTCTCTATAGTCCTGTGAAGGAAGTTTTTACTTCTGCCTTACAGTGGAAGAAAACAAAGTTCAGAAGGGTGAAGTTGTTTGCTCAAGGAATGACTCATATGTCTCCATTTTCTCTCTACAGCTCCCTCCCAGCTGGGAAAGTAGCACTCTCAAAAGGTAAGTTACAGCTGGCAAGGTGGTGCACACTTGTAATCCTAGCAGCTCAGGAGGCTGAGGCAGGAGGATCTCAAGTTCAAAGCTAGCCTCAGCAAAAGTGAGGCACTAAGCAACTCAGTGAGACCCTGTCTCTAAATAAAACACAAAGTAGGGCTGGGGATGTGGCTCAGTGGTCAAGTGCCCTGAGTTCAATCTCTAGTACCAAAAAAAAAAAAAAAAGGTCATACATGTGAAGAACCCAGAGCTCAGGATAATTCTAGAGGTTCTGATCTAGCCACAGAGGACTCCTTTGTGGGGCTCAGACTACTGCCAGGCCTGCTATCTGCCTCCTGTCTGATGCTGCACCCAGAAACCTCCTCAGGACTGACATCTTCCCCCTCTCCTCCCTTCTCTGTCTGCAGATCCCATCAGGGTAAAGTCCCTTCCACAGTACCTGGAGAAACAGTGGATAAGGGGTGTGCTTCACAGCCTCAACCAGGGCAGAGGTCACTTCTCTTAACAGATGACCCCTCACCGTGTGGGCCCTCACACCCTATCCTGCCACCATGAAGGGGACACAGAGATCACTAGAGATTGGGTAAATGAGGCAAGTGGAGACAAGAGAGACCCCAAACTCATCACCACACACCTGAACAAAGAGTGGGATTTTTATTTCTTATGTCTGTGTTTAATTTACACAGTGTGCCCCAGCACTGCATGGGAGGGATAGGGACCAATATAGGTTGGCCTGATTCCCTCTGAATACTACGTGGTGTCTCCAAAAGATAGTAACTATTTCTGGGACAGTTTGGAGTCCCAGGAATCCCTTACCAAAAGGGGGGCAGGCTCAGAGACCACATCCAGGCAGCCAGAGCAAGGGTTAATGCTGAAGGACCTGGGGCTGGTTTGCATTTTTTATTAACAGTGTTTAATTTCACTCTCAAAAGTACCCCCGTTGGGGCTGGAGTTGGCTCAGTGGCAGAGTGCTTGCCTGGCATGTGTGAGGCCCTGGGTTCAATCCTCAGCACTGCATATAAATAAATAAAATAAAAGACCCATTGACAACTAAAAAAATATGCCCATTTGACTATGCCTCCTGAGCACTGTGACCAGACTCTGTGAGCCTCCAGGCAGTATAGATGGGGAAATGAAGATTAACTCCTGATCGTTTGCCATCTAGAATTCATATATGGCATTTGAAGCCTTTTCTTGAACATGGAGAAACCTGTTACTCCTGTGGGAAAGGTGCCTGCTCAATAGTCCCAGGTGTGCTGACCTCTGACAAGCTTCCTCCCCTCCCTCCCTTGTCCAAGGGTTACATCTAGAATGCTGCAAGTTCCAGTGGAGTTTCAACTGCAGCTTTGAAGAAAGGGACACAGCAGCACAAGGCACACCTGTGTCTTTGCTGTAATCCAAGGAGTCTGGTCTCACGGAGGCTTAGTGTCTTCAGGGTGTGGCAAATGGCAGCCAACAACCTCCCTGCCCTGAAGCCCTGACATACACACAGACACACCCACACCCCAATGTGGTCTGCTTTCAAAGAGCTTCAGGAGTAGTAGAATTATTCGTCAAACCAGAACATGGTTTTTATTACACTTAATAATTTTATTTTATCCGAAGCCGAGCCCCCTGCTGCTGCTGTGTCCCCAGTGGCTGCTCTAGGTAGAACCTTCTGCTGATCACTTCCAGGCTGTGGTCATGCCCCTGTGAGGCAGTCAAGTGGGCTAGTCTGTACAGGCTGGTGCCTGGGGACTTCTGAGGCTCATCTGGAGAAGACCCAAGGCCCTAAGGCCACTTTGTCCACATCCTTGTATTGGGCCTTTGGATCTTATCCCCTGGGGGATTATAAAAACCCAAGGCCAAGAGGAAAGGGTGTCCCTAGGACTTGGAATGGAACTAGCCCAGCTTCCAGGCCAGGGGTGAAAGACCCTGAGTGCTCAGTTACACAAGACAGACACAGGCACAAAGGAGGAAGGTGAGAAAAAGAGGCGAGACATCACCTAAACTCTCTTCTCTGGGTTATAAGCTCCAAGTGTCTGTTTTTTGTTTTTAGTGCCCAGTATGGTACCTGGCACTTTAATAGATACTCAATAAATATTTGGGGGAAAAAGAAAACATATGGAGGAGACTAGAGAAAGCATTAGGGAAACTGTGTGGAACAGTGGTTAAACCCATAAGGTTGGAAGAAAGGGGTAGTTGAAACTCCTAGAGGACTAGAGGGAGGCCATTCTCATGGGCCTGTAGGGATGAGGTTGGGAAAGGACTCCTGGTGGGGGAAAGGGGCTGGCATATTGCTTTTCACCAGTGAATGGCCCCAGGACTTCAGCTCACCAGATTCTCCGTCAAGGACACAAAAAAATGAGTCAGAGCAATGTCCCCAATCCCCATCCCTGGGAACTAACTGTTCCAGGCCAGGCCAGTGTCTTTGTCCCCAGTCACTTTGTGCCTGCAGCCCTATCTGGGTGGCACTGGGCCAGTCTCAGCTGGGTGATGGGGTTCCCCTTCAGGAAGATGACTGGATCCGGATGGTGGGAGACCATCTCTCACTTAGGCAGGGGCTGGCTGAGTCCACCTGAGCAGGTGGAAGGGAACCTGCCTGAGTCAGGGAAAATGCTGAGCCCAGGCTGGAGGCAGAAATGGGATACAGGGAAGGAGGTGATCCGCCCCCAACAGGCACCATTTTTCTCCCTTCCGGGAACTCAGAGGAATAGGCACAGTTCTGGAGCTGTTTCCAAAGGAGGTTAGTAAGATCCAGGCTTTTTGGATCATATTGATTGACTCACATTAGCCACAGAGTTAGAACTGGAAGAAACCTGAGAGACCATCTGGTTCCTGCACTTATTTTTGATGAAATTGAAGCCAAGGTCATGAGATATGAGAGGAACAGCTTGAACTCTCGAATTAGGCAGTTTGGGCTTGAATTCTGTGTGATTCGCTCCCTACATGAGGCTTGACACAAGAAACTTTCTTCAATAACAAAATGTGTTTAATAATATCTACCTTGTAAAATGGTTCAGAAAATTAAATGTCTGTGTTGAAAGTGCCTGGATGGTGCACAGCACACAGGTGCACCTGAGTTCCAGCCAATGGAGGTGATGGAGGAGAAGCATTCCATCTTCAGGCATGGCCCATGAATGTTTTCTGCTCCATATTCCCAGCTTGCTCTTCCCATATCCACCAGCCCAGCATAGTGAACCCAGCTGAGAACTTCAAGTCTAGAGGTTGGGAGAGTGACCAGAGGGAGTAAGCCTAGGTTCATGATGGCCACATAAGTGGAACCCTCACTCCATCCCTCCATGGATCTACTGAGAGTTCGGATCTGTTACAGCTGCCATCTACTTTTGCTCCTCGGAAACAATTATGGGCTGGGAAAGCACACAATGGTGATGTGGAACTTGCATTAAAAATCAAACTGGGAAGACAACATGCAAAAATGAAAAGCTGAAACAACCTCAATAGCCATCAAGAGTGGACTGCTCATGTAAATCAGATACCATCTTAGACTTTTCCTGCCCAGTCTCTAAAATTTTATCTTCTGGTCCTGACATTTCACATCTCTTTCTCTGCTTTACTTATTCTTCTTGGCACTCTCATCATCCAGTGCACCACAGAGCTTAATTATTGTGTATTCTCCCAACAGAATGTAGACTCCATGGGGTAAGATGATTTTGTGTCATTCGCTACTGTACTGTCAGTTCCTAGAACAATGCCTGCCATGTACCAGATGCTCAGTAAATATGTGTTAGATGAAACAAATACATGGATCTCTACAAGGAAATGTTATAGTGAAAATGTTTCTCACAAATATTTATGAAAAAATGTTTATAGTATGTTGAAATCATATAAATCGGATCTCTAAGTTATCCCAATTTTGTTTTTAAAACTTGGTCTAGGAATAGTGTTTTTTTACTCAGAAGAAAAGCCCAGAAAAATAAAGATCAAATTGTTAACAGGTTTGTCCTTTGTAGAATGTGATTAAGACGTATTTCACATGGGAAATGGTGAAGCACACCGGTAATCCCAGCAACCTGGGAGGCTGAGGTAAGAGGATCATAAGTTTGAGGCCTGCCTCAGCAAATTGGTGAGACCTCATCTCAAAAAATAAAAAGGGGTGGGGTGTAGCTTAGTAGTAAAGCAACCTGGGTTCCATTCCCAATACCCCCCCCACCAAAAAAAAAAAAAAAAAAAAAAAAAAAAGGTCTGGGGACCATAGCTCACAGGTAAAGGGTCCCTGGATTCAATTCCCAGTATTTGGAAAAATATAAAAAAGATGTATTTCTATTTTCTACATTTATAGACTACTGGATTTATAACAAGCATGTATAATATTTTTGATAATCAAAAAAAGCAAAACATACATGCTTAGAAAAAGCAGTAAAGAATATAGCAATATAACATTGGCTATTTCTTGGTGATGGGAGCTTCAGAAATGCTATACAACTACCCCAAATGTACTAACTTTAAAGAATGTTTTATTTGCTCAGGGATTTGGGAAGGGCTCAGCTGGATGGTCCATCTGTGATCTAAGTGGCATCAGCTATTAGGGCTGAAGGTGGTGTCCCCTTTTCAAGATGGCTTCTTCACTCACAGTCTGTTGTCCCCGTACTCTTTGGTTTCACTCTCCAGGTGGTAGCACAGAGCCAGGTTCTCTGTGTGGCTTGTGTGTCTCACAGTATGTGGTCTCAGGAGAGCTGCACTGTGTACATGGCAGCTGGCTTCTAGCAGGCACGAGGTGTGAGCTGCTAGGCCACACAAGGGCTCTGTGCAGCCCTGGAGCAGTATCGCTTTACCATACTCTGTTGATCAAGCTGGTCTCAGGACCCACCCTGACCTCAAGGGGTAGACAAATAGACTCCTAGCTCTTTGTGGGACAATGGCAAGGTCAGACTGCAGGATATCACGAGAGATGGGAGATACTGTAGGAGTCATCTTTGGAAAATATACCCTGCCATAATAGGGTTACAGGCAAGTGTTTCATCTTGTTTCTTCACTGCACTTTTTTGTATTTTCCAAATTTTGTATAATAAGCATGTATCACTTATAATCAGAAAAAAAGTCTATTGAAAGAAACATGACACAGAATAGTGTAGACAACCATCAAGCCAGCTGTTCTGGGTCTCTGTGGCTCAACACTTTCAATGTTATGCTCTGCTTCTAGGTGGTCAATCAGAATGGGGGTGGGAAAGACGGTGTCATATCATGAAGACATTCCCCAATTGCTGGGTATTCTTTTTTTATTTTTATTATTTTTTTGATGTTGATAGACCTTTCTTTTATTCATTTATTTATATGCGATGCTGAGAATTGAACCCAGTGCCTCACACATGTTAGGCAAGTGCTCTACCACTGAGCCACAACCACAGCCCCCTAAATGCTGGGCATTCATATTTACTGGATTTCCTAATTTATTCCATATAAGGGGCTCTATCCTTCAATGGTACTTTTAAAAAAATTTTTTGTCTCTTTGAAGCAATCAATCTCCTTTTTGCCATGACTACAGTGAAAGCCACAGCATGGATTCATAATAACAAATATTTGTTGAGCATTCACATCTAAGGCATTACTTGAATGTGCTTAATAGTGTGATATATATGAAGCATATGCACACGTAAAACATAATACTTAAGCAGGAATTATAAGGAATACAAAAATAAGCTGATTATTGCCTCTGAGAAGCTTACATTCACGGGCAGACACATAATAACCATAATATGCAAAATAAATAACTCTTATAAATCTACATGTCAGCAAAATGTTTTAAGAACCCAGAGAAACTGGTTTGAAGAGACAGGCTTGGGGCTGGAGCTGTAGCTCAGTGGTACAGCACTTGCCTTACAAGTGTGAGGCACTGGATTCGATCCTTAGCATCATATTAAAAAAAAAAAAGATATTGTGTCCATCTACAACTAAGAAAATATTTTAAAAATGGCATTTGCTGGTAAATGATGGAGTTGGAGAATATCATGCTAAGTGAAATAAGTCAAACCCAAAAAACCAAAGGCCCAATGTTTTTTTTGATCTGTGATGCTAATTCACATTAGGGGGGTTGCCACTAGGGAAGAATAGAGTTACTTTATATTATGTAGAGGGGACTGAAGAGAGGGGAAGGGGGATGGGAGAAGGAATGAGAGTAGAGTGAAACAGACATTATTACCTCATGTACACATATGACTTCATGACCCATGTGACCCTACTACATATACAATCAGAAAAATGAGAAATTATACTTCATTTATGTATGATTTATCAAAATGCATAAATGCATTCTACTATCATGTATAATGAGAATAAAAAAATGTTTAAAAAGAGATAGGCTTACTCTGGAAAGCAGTGTGGAGATTCCTTAGAAAACTTGGAATGGATCCACCATTTGACCCTGCTATCCCACTCCTTGGCCTATACCCAAAGGACTTAAAATCAGATTGCTACAGTGATGCAGCCACATCAATGTTCATAGCTGCTCAATTCACAATAGCTAGATTATGGAATCAACCTAGATGCCCTTCAGTAGATGAATGGATAAAGAACTGTGGTATATATACACAATGGAATATTACTCAGCCATAAAGAAGAATAAAATTATGGCATTTGTAGGTAAATGGATGATGTTGGAGACTGTTATGCTAAGTGAGATCAGCCAATCCCAAAAATCCAAAAGCTGAATGGTCTCTCTGATAAATGAATGATGATGCATAATGCGGGGGGGAAGGGTGGCAAGAATGGAGGAAGAATAGATAGCATAGAGGGAAGGGAGGGGTGGGGGGTAAAAATAATAACAGAATGTGTGACAGATACCATTGCCCTGTGTACATGCATGAACACACAGATGGTGTGACTCTACTTTGTGTACAACCAGTGAAACAATAGCTGTACTCCATTTGTGTTCAATGAATCAATAAGTAAATTAAAAAAAAAAGATAGGCTTTATGGGAGAATATTTGAATTGAGATTTAAAAAAAATCATGGCTGCTTAATGAGACAGGATCAAGGAATTCCAGGCTGAGAAAATGGTGAGGACTTAAGGTATGATAATATATGCCTACTTTCAGGAACATTGCACAGAGAAGGAGGGTTGGAGTGGAATGGACAGCCTTGACCATGCAGGTGAGTGATACAGGCCATTCTCTAGGCATCCATGCCTAAAGTACCTGGAGGTGAAGTATTTGACCAATTTGCATTTTTAATCTGTGACAGTATCATATCCAATGGTGCAGAAAGGGACACTGAGGCAGAAAGGCTGGTTAAGAGACTAACTACAAGACCAAAAGGAAGGGAGGCGGGCCTTCATTAGGGCAAAGGAAAAGAGAAAGGGTGGTGGCGGTGATGTACAGGACCTAGAAGTGGCTGAAGTGGGAGAGAAGTGGGTTGGGAATGACTTGCCTAGCATGTGTGAAGTCCGGGGGTCCATCCCCAGCAATACAAAAGAAAAAAAAACACCTCTTGAGAGGAGGGGCAGGACAGTTGCCTGAGAGACCAGGAGTTCAGTGGCATTACTAACAAAGACAAGGAGTGCTGTCTTCGGTGTCTGGGGACACCTGTGGAGGCACTCAGAAGGGCAGGCAGGAGGAGAGAAGCCATGATCACAAATGAAGGTTTGTCACTACACTGCCACAAGTGAAAGACACTGTGCAGGGACAGAAAAGGGAGTGGGCAGAAGTCAGGGGAGTACTTTCTTTTAAGGGGTGAAGCAGATTGAGAGGTGGAAGGAGAACCAAGAGATGAGAACAGAATGAATGGGAAGAAAGGATGGTGTCATAGACAACGGCAAGCTTGGCAGGAATCTGGCTCTGCTGACCCTGTTACTCTCCTTGGAGGACAAATCTATTGCATGAGAAGAAGCGGTCACCAGTCCAGACCAGTGTTGCCCAGCAAAATCCTTTGAGACTGGAAATGTTCTGAACCTGCATTGTATGACAGTAGTCACAGGCCACATATGGCTGTGGGGAACATGACACATGACAACTGAGGAACCAATTTTTTTAAATTTATTTTTTGAGAAACTGAATTTTTAACTTTAGAGTCAAGTTCCTGAATTTTCAAGACAGCAGTTTGCAAAAAAGACTAGACTTGACTGCCCATCAGTGGAAATGCTTTTCTGTCTGTATGCAACAGAAAATAGAAACTTTAGCCTTTTGAATAGGCACTTATTCTTAGCGGGTTAATTTGAATGAATTGGTAGAAAGGGTAATCATATTATTTGAGTTGCTAAGGACACTCAAATCCTTCATTTTAAACACATTTCCCTGCGACCACCCACCTCATTACAACCACTCATTTTCCCACTTCCTGCCCTCCTATGAGCAGCACGGGAGCATCATTTGGTGACTTTATGAAGGAATGCAGTCTGCAGGGAGCCAGGCCCATTCACAATGACTTCAGGCATTTTGGGTCCCATGCCCCTTGCAAGAAACTGGCTTGGCTACCAGCCTTTCCCAGATGTAACTCCACCACTGGACAGTCAGATCCAGGGCTCCGGTACTCCAAAGTCATTCAAAGCCATCTCACTCCTAAATAACCAAAGGCTGAATGATTTCTCTGATAAGTAGTTGATGG
>JAJEJO010000212.1:276748-456877 GCA_020662805.1 Glaucomys volans
TTTTTTTTTTTTTTTTTTTTACAAAATCCAAAATAATTTTATTCAGTTTTTCAGATTTTTGCTTCCACAAGGTGTTCAGCAAACATGCTAAGGCGACAGAATGTCTAGTTGGTCACAACATGCAACACTGACCATACAACTGATGACAGCAGCGACCACGCCCACCTGAGCTACGGGCCCCAGAGCACACAGGGGGTCTGCAGGAACACACCGAACCACACGGCAATCAGCAACCTGAGGTAGGTCTCTTTACAGTACAAAAAAGCTTCTACGCCAGTGTGAGACACTGATTAGCAAGAGCTGCTGAAAGCTGCAGACTTTGGAGAGGAGACTGTGCGACAGCTGCAGTGAGGAAGGAAAACAGACCCACACGATCCTGGACCCTGTCACTGAACTGTGGAGGTGTGGGAACAGGCAAATGAAAAGTACCACCTAAAAAAGCAGCAGTCGGCCCCGGGGCTGGGAGCCAACAGGTCTTGGAGCTGGAGAGCTCCGTGCAGTGGCCAGCTTGAGGAACCTGAGGCAGTGGGACACTCTGTGAACAGACTGATTCCTGTTTGGAAACAACAGCAAAAAGAAGAAGGCAGGAAAGAGGCCCCCCCGTCTGAGGAATGCGTCTGTGACTCTCATTCCTGCTGGAGGGAGGGCAGAGGGGGTCGGGGCTGTGCCCCACTGCTCTCCTGACAGAAACAGTAAGTGACACCAGGACAGAAAGCAGGAGCCCTGAGAATTCACGGCGCTCTGCTAGGCCTCCCGCAGCCCCGTCCCATCCCTGGAGTGGCTGTGGGGAGGCAGCAGAGGGGGCCGCGGAGGGCCCGCTATTGCCACACGTCTTCCTTTGGACACCCAGAAAGCCCAGCACCGTGAGACAACCAGCTAGAGAACAACAAAATGCTACCATTCCTATGGTCTAATAGCAAAACCAGATCTCTAGTGCAGCAAACTGTACAAAAATGATAGAAAGGAATATGCACTGTTATTAGCACAGTGCTTATTTTAATATAAAATAAACAGCTTACATTTTCACTGTAAATATAGGCTATGTACAGAATTATATATAGATATAGCTACACGTATAAAGCTTCATTATAGGCCTCTGATACATTTATAGTAACGGTTCCCTGAACCTTTTAGAGTGCAATTAAGAACAAAAACTAAATTTTGTTTACATGAATATGGAATAAATACAATAATCAAAATATGATTCTCCCTAAAAGTGAAACACACAAGCCAATCCTGAACTGCTGTGCGAAAGATAAAATCGGGAAAGGCAAGGTTTCGGCAGGAGGACAGGGGCCCGCCCCAGGCAGGGAATGGTGATGCCAGCTCTGAAGAAAGGACTTCGTCAGTGGGGAGGAGTCAGCCCTTGACAGCCACCTTGTTCTCTGCAGCGGCAAACATGGCGTAGAACCGGGAGCTGTCATTGGACAGGAGGACGGAGGGGGTGTCGAACTCCACCACCTGCAAGAGGAGGAGACGGGTCAGACTGCGGGACACTGGGGCGCTTCATGGGACCTACTGCTGAGGAAGGGAGGCAGACCCCAGAACCCCCAGAGGATGGAACCAGGGGGACAACTCAGCTAGTCCTGCTGTGCCCATTTTCCCAAATACCCAGGGAATAAAGGAAAGTTCAGGAAGAAAGACCTCCAGACCTCCAGACCCCCTGTGTATAAATCCCACTTCTTTTAACCTTGGGAAGGAAGGATTGAGCAACATGTTCTAACACTGCAGGGGAACAATCATGGCTCAAGTCAAGGACATACAGGCGTCTGCCATTTTGCTGTGCAAGCCAGTCTAATCCTACAGATGGAAAAGGAAGAGCTCAGGATGCCTAGTTGGCAGAGAGAAAAGGGAAGGGATTGACGTGGTCAACCATCCATTCCTGAGATGGACTTCCAGGCCGAAGCCACCACGTGTGTAGGACAGAGAGCATCCCATATGTGGGAGTCTGTGATGTTTGAAAAGTACTGCCAGGGAGGTGCCGAGGTATCATAATGCTTATCTTGGGGAGAGGAGATAAATGACTTGTGGTCTTGTTTTTGCCTTTTTGTGTGTTTTTAGGGTTTATTAAAATTAATGTCTTGCAGAAAGAACAAGACATGTATCATTGGTAACTTGTCTTCTATTATTGATAATACTGGTACCACAATGGCTACTTTTTGGGGGCGGGTACTAGGGATTGAACCCAGGGATGCTTTACTACTGAGCTACATCCCCAGGCACTGCCTCTTTTTTTGAGACAGGGCCTCGCTAAGTTGCTTAGAGTCTTGCTAAATTGTCAAGACTAGCCTCAAACCTGCAATCCTCTTGACTCAGCCTCCTGGGATTAAGGGTGTGTGCCACCACTCCCACCTCACAATAGCTTCTTTTATTTAAGGTCTATTATGTGATTAGTGCTTTATGTGCCATCTCTCAACATGTAATCAACCCTTACAACTATTGAGAAAGAGACAGAAAGGTTAACTCTGTTTTCCAGGTGAGGGGATGCAGGCTCAGACACTTGACCAGGACAGAAGGAAGTAGAAGGGTTGTTTAACAAGAAAAAAATAAATAAAAAAGGGAAGGGAAGGATAGAGTCCCTCATAAAGAGGTAATCACTCTCCAACTCCAGAACACATTGATTGAGTCATCCCTAGAAACAAATAGGCCTGGATTCGTGTTTTTAAAAAAGAACTTCCTAGAAGGTGTTCTTGGCCCCTTCTACCTTGTTTTATTTTATTTTTTACTCACATCGGTTTTCCAAAGGCATAGAGAGGTTTATTTAGGAAAGTTGATACATATTCAAGGGAGAACGGGGGCAATCTCAAGAGCGAGAGGCAGCAACCCGTTGGTGTGGGTGTTCCTTTCACCTTATTTTACTATGTTCTATTTAGTACCTACAAACACAGTAGTAGTGCTGCATGTCTAATATATTAAAGAATCTCTAAATATTTAGGATCATATAAAGGACAGTCACAAAAAATACTAATATTAAAATAGTTTCAAGATAAGGAACAAATCATCTACATTTTCTCAACTCAGTTTTTGAGCCCAGGCCAAATCAGTCCTGCAAAGTGTTTTTTCCAATATGTCCCCCAAATAGTGAGGTGTGGTGGTTAAAACACCAGCCTGGGAGTCAGGGCCTGAGTTCAGTCCCAGCCCTTCCACTTCCTGTGTCCCCTCATCTATGAGGCAGAGTTAGCAATCCTGCCTGGTTCTGGCTGTTGTGATCATGGGGTCACATTGAGAGATAGCCTGTCAGCGCTATCACAGTGACGACACACAGGAACCCTTCAATAATAGTGACTGCTGTGGTACTTGCTTCCTTCCTTCCTTCATTCATTCATTCATTTATTGGTACTGGGGATTGAACCAGGGGCACTCCACCACTGAGCCACATCCCCAGCCCTATTTTGTATTTTATTTAGAGACAGGGTCTCACTGAGTTGCTTAGCGCCTCGCTAAGTTGCTGAGGCTGGCTTTGAACTCGCGATCCAAGTTCAGCCTCCCAAGTGCTGGGATTACAGGCGTGCGCCACCTCGCCCAGCAGGTTTGTTTTAAACTTTTTTTTTTCTTTGTGCTGATGCTGGGGATTGAACTCAGGACTTTGTGCATGTGAGGCAAGCACTCTACCAACTGAGCTACATCCCCAGCCCCTGCCATTATTATTAATAACAGAAGACAAGTCATTATGAATGACCTATTTCTGCTAAATTATTAATTTATTTCTATCCTGGGGCACACAAGGAGGTATTTGTCCAACGTAAATTTACTTGACAACTGCTTCTGTGGGACAGAACACTGCTAGGGACTCAAAGAAGAGTGAGGTGTGATCCCTCCTTCAAGGAACTTAAAGGGAGCTCTCCAGGGAGAAAGGGCATTGCTGAATCATGACAGATGAGGCAGAAGGCTATAAGAAAGGGACAGATACAGTTGAAGAGGGCTGGAGCAACCAGGGAGTCTCGTGAAAGCTTTTGCATTTGAGCCATGTCCTTCTTCAGGGACTGGCAGGCTATAAGCAGGTAGTAGAGCTCTCGGAGTGAAGACAGAGAGGGGACAAGGCTTAGAGGATGCAAGACTGTCTACAGCCAATGGTGCCTAGAAAGAAAGGTGGGAAATGGAGACCAGACTGTGGGAAAGTCTGGGATGACAGGATAAGAAGTCTAACACCACTACATGGCTGCAAAAAGCAAACACAGAGTGGCTGGTCAAATATGCCTTAGGTGGTTCCTGCGTAGGAGAATGAATCACTAAGTACAAATGCTCTCTGCCCTACCTCAAAGTGCCACTGCTTACAAGCAACAAAAGAACGATTAAAGCAAAATGAGAGTGCAGTAGAAGTCCACCTGATTCCATCTCTTGATTGTCTCCCACCCAAGAGCAACCAGAATGGGGTTGCTATTGCTGCTTATCTGAATGTCCAGGACCACACGAAAATGGCAATCAGCCCACCACCAGAAGAAGCCAGCTTTCCTCCCAGAAAAGGCCACATGCCAAGCCAAAGTCCCTGAAGGGCTCAGTACCTGTCCCTGGGCCAGCACCATAATCCTATCAGAGCCTAGAACCGTATGCAGGCGATGGGCAATTGTCAGCATGGTGCAGTCTGCGAATGCTTCTCGGATGGTCTCTTGAATCAGTAAGTCTGTCTCCGTGTCCATGGCAGCTGTGGCTTCATCTAAAATCAGAATCTGCCAGGGAAGCAGAGGAGAAGGAGGGATCCAGAATGCTTAACTCCTTAATTCCATTCTGGTTGATCTTAGTTTTACTAAAATGTATTTCTTTATTTAAATCCTATGCTACACATTGTTTTTTCTAAGTAGGGACACATGTATAAAGATATGCTTCGGCTTAGAATGGAAAAAACCCACATTTGTCTTGATTTCCACACACATGTAGTACTGTTTTATTTTATTTTATTTATTTATTTTTTTGGAACTGGGGATTGAACTCAGGGACACTCGGCCACTGAGCCGCATCCCCAGCCCTATTTTGTATTTAGAGACAGGGTCTCACTGAGTTGCTTAGGGCCTCGCTAAGTTGCCGAGGCTGGCTTTGAACTCGTGATCCTCCTGACTCAGCCTCCCAAGTCGCTTGAATTACAGGCGTGTGCCACCACGCCCGGCTGTAGTACTGTTTTAACTAAATACTTGTCTCTACTTGCTCTATGGCTCTTGATGTACACATTAACTTTTCTAGACCTCCCTTTTCCTATTTGTAAAACCGGGGTGGGGTGGGGTGGGGGTTCAATCTGATGACCTGGAAGTCTCTTGCAGCCTTTCAATCTTCTGTCTGCAGTGCTACAACTATTCCCTGGCCTGAAACCACAGCTGTCCTTGGATTCCGAAGGCTCAGGGAGGTTAAAAAACAGAACAAAGATACTCCCACAAATCCATGACTAAATTGTGTCAAGGTTAATTTAGAAGCAAGGCTGGCCATGCTCTTGGCACAGTGCTCCTGGGCTCCGAGGCAGGAGTTGGGGACCCGTGGCCCCAGGCAAGGCTGCACTGGTGCTCCAGCTCTCCTGTGCTGCCCTCTGCTCCTGCCACCTGCCCAGTGCCTTACCTCACTGTGCTCTCACCTTACAGTGACGCAGGAGGGCCCTTGCTATGCACAGGAGCTGCCGCTCCCCCACAGAGAAGTTGTCCCCATTCTCCATCACTTCAGATTCAAGTTTCAGAGGTAGCTGAGCAATCTAGGGGTGGGGAAGCAAAGATCGGAAGGGTGAAAATCCAAATTCAACCTTTCCAACATCCAGAGGCAAAAAGAAATTATTCTGAAACTTATGAAAGAATCAGCAGACACAACTTGGCTCATCTGAAAGAGGGACATGTGATTATATGGACTAGAATCCACATTTTCTATGACAGCCCACGTTTCAAATATAGGGATCTATTAGCTCCACACCATCCAAATATCCCAGAAGTTTTAATATTTACATGTTCCCCAAATCCCGTCAGATGGTGGGTCCACATTTTTGGTTCTGAAAAATGTGGTCATATAAGAGGAAATGGAGTAGGCAAAAGTCCACTCCCAAGGGACAAGGCTGTCGGCCCACGGCTGCCAAACTTCCTTCTGTGAGCTGTGGAACACATTCTTCAGATGAAACTGCTTAGGAAGCCCAGTGAGGAAGAGGAAAGCAGGGCTCATCTATGTGAATCAGGGCAGGGGATACTGAGCCTGACTCAACTCAGGGGCACTAGAGCCCAACTCTAGGCCAGTGGTACCTATCTTCAGGTGTGGCTCTTGGCAGGGGCTTGCTGAGTTGCCCTACAAGGTCTGTGATCCACATGCATACTACATGTTTATACATGTTTTATGCAGGCTCAGTAAACCACATAACTTTGCACATTCATGGATGCTGCATAAGTATTATACTGTTATGATTAACAAATTAATTTCAAAGCATGAATGAATTCTGAGTTGTCATTAATATCTTGATGGATAGCATGAGGCAATATGACCATGGGTGGTGTGGGAGATGGGGCTAAGAGAAACCAACACTTAGGACATATCTGAAATGCCTGGGAAGCTCTGCTCCAATGTACTCTTTCACAGACATCCTGGAGGTGGAGGGAAAGGTGGCCACAGGCAGAGGGAGCCAGAGCAGGCTAGGAAGTGAGAGCAGCAACCCTGGGTTCCCCCTATTGCAATTCCAGCACAGCTCATACTTGGCTCTTCACTTACACATTCTTTCATGTGTGTCCTTTCTAGGGCATCCCAGATCTGGTCTTCAGTGTACTGGTTGAAGGGGTCCAAATTTGATCTACAGAGAAGTGTAATAACAATTTCTCAGAGGCCAACATTTAAGCAATCCAACTACAAGGGCTTTCTACAGTGAAAGTTTAACATGCACACACAGAAACGGAAAACTCCAGCCCCGCAGGTCACAGATGGTTCATTCTACAAGCAGCCACAGAGAAGTCTTAGAACAGACTGGGGCTCCCTTTCTTCTCTATAAAACTTTATTCAACTTTAACTTTTTACATAAATAATACTAATTATAGACATTTTTTCCCTTTCCTTTTTTTTTTTTTTTTTTTTGTATTAGGGATTGAACCCAGTGGTGCTTAACCACTGAGCCACATCCCCAGCCCTATTTTGTATTTTATTTTGAGACAGGGTCTCACTGAGTTGCTTAGGGCCTCGCTAAGTAGCTGAGGCTGGCATTGAACTCACCATCCTCTTGCCTCAGCCTCCCAAGCCCAGAAAAATTTTTTTAAAAATACAGATATGCAAAACACAATCAGAACAAAGATGAATATGTTTTAAACACTTCTAATGATACCCCTAGAAACAAACACTGTTAGCATTTTGGCAGATGTACTTTTAGATTTTTTTCCTGTGTCAATGTGTTAAAATACATCTCTTGATATGTATAAGCTTAGAAGAATACAGATGAATGCCTTTTTTTCTTTTTTTTGCAGTGCTGAGGACCTAACCCAGGGCCTAAGGCATGCTAGGAGAGTGCTCTGCCACTCAGCCACACTGCATTCTCTGCTGTCTTTCTCAATGCACCCAGCTGAGAGCCCCATCACTGAGCAGGGAGCCCAATCACAGCTGGCCAATCAGGAAAAGAAAATGACCCAGCAGAAGGGCAGAGAGGAAAGGAGAGGGGGAAAAGGATAACTCAGAAGAAGGGATTTTTCTGGTACAGATGACTGGTTTGGGGATTACTGATGCTTATTGAACCAACTGTTTATACCTCAAAGAAATCAAGATGATGCCAAAGGAACAGGACTGGCATTTCTGCACATCACGTGACAATGGAGGCAGAGACCAGAGTGACTCATCTACAAGCCCAGGAACGCCAAAGATTGCCACCAACTACCAGAAGCCAGAACAGGCAAGGAAGGACCCTCCTCTACAAGTTCCAGAGGGAGCATGGTCTGCAATACCTTGATTTCAGACTCCTGACCTCTAGAACTCTGAGGCGATAAATTTCTGTTTTAATCCACCTAGTTTGTGGTACAGTTATCCTTTGGTATCCACAGGGGATCAGCTCCAGGACCCCCAAGGACACCAGAATCCACAGATGCTCAAGTGCTTCATGTCAAATGGCACAGTATTTCCATACAACCTCCACACATCCTCCCATATACTTTAAATCATCTCTTAAATTACGTATAATACCTAATGCAATGCAAATGTCATACAGTTTCATACTGTATTGTTCAAGGAATAGTGACAAGAAGAAAAGTGCACAATTCAGTATAGACACAATGGCGGGGAGCATTTTCAATCTGAGGTCAGTTGAATTCGTGGATGGGGAAACCTGTGGATACAAATGGCTGACTGTATTTTGTTATGAAATCCTAGGAAGTAAATATACCTAGTAAATTCATCAAATACTTCTTAGCGGACAAACACAGAGGACAGCTGCCTGCTCACTAAGCAGCCTGCCCCACCAGATTTTCTATGGGTGAAAACTTGGCAGATACATTGACAGCTTGAACCTCAAACCCTGGGCCCATCAAAGCACTGAAGGAGCCTCAGAGGCCTAACCCACGGGTTCCAGGTACATAAGGAATATTTTCGTGCACCAGTGGGTGGTCTATATACACATTAAGGCAGAGCAGACTATTCTCATCAGGGAGCTAATCAGGAATAGAAAAAACACACTCTCATTTAGAGACACCAGATGGTTCTGGGTCTGACCCACAGACAGCAAGGAAGGAAAGTCATATACATCCAGTGCATCAAGAGTATTCAGATGGGCAGGAGGAAAAAAAAAAACAAACCCTAACCACGAGGGTGCTTATTTTACTGAACTCCTGGGGTCCTGATGTTGCCAAAAGTGCATTTCTATCTTTGGTTTCCTACATTTTATTTTAAGCAATTTCTAAGCTAGCCTCCTGGCCACTGCTAAATGAAGCCAAGAACACCCCCCAAAGTGTGAGACCATGTAAGAGATCCAGTGGAAGACTGGGCACTAAGCACTCTGTCCTACCATCTAGGGTGGGGACACCTTAGAAGACTTGGTCCTTAGCAGCAGATGCCAGGACTCACACACCTCTTCAGGAAAGCTCAAAACAGTTATTTGGAACATGGGCTGATCCTGGCTGTTAGCTGTTAAGGGTAAAATTAGGTGACAAAAGAAGTGAACATAGAGTAAATGACAAAGACTAAAGAAAGCAGCAGACTGGGTGGAAATTTTTCTCAAGATGGGGGAGGTAGACCAGGAGACTCCGAAGATGCTGATAAAAGGTCACTAAAGGTCGAGACCCCTGGGGAGGTAGGCTTTCCTCTGGTTTTTAGCAAGATGGACTATCCCTCAAGGTTGTGATTATGAGTGGTGACACAATACATCCTCCAGGGAGATCAGTGAGGGTAGCGAGTGAAAGTCCAGACACTGCAGCCAACTGGACTAGGTTCAAATTCGAGTTCTGCCACTTTCAGCTATGTGTCTTTAGGTAAATTTCTTAACCTCTCTGGATTTCAGTTCTTCTGTCCATAAAGTACCTACCTCATGGAGTTTTGAGTATTTGATGAATTAGCACAATTAAAACACTCAGGACAGTATCTGCCTCATCCTAAGTCTTCACTAAGCTTAGCTGTCACTATTACTCTTGCCACTATTCTTTAGAGCAGCAGTGTTCAGCAAAAAATGACTTTCCAACAAATGTTAGACACTATCTAGTGAACCCTGTTACTATCTGATGGAGAAACTACAAGTTGTTTTTTCTTCTTTTTTTTTTGGTGGGGGAAATTCACAAATTTAACAGGAAGTCTATCAAAAAAGGCAAAGGGGGTTCCCTTAAAACCACAGAAGAATTCAGAGACAACAGAAAGATCCTGAGATTCTAAGAAGGTGCTTCAGCCAATCTGGAGCAACTTCCAAGCCATCTCAAGTCCCAGATGCTTCTGTACCAGATGCTCTGGGCCCAGATAAGCCACAATGGAAAAAGTCACTTATGGTCCCTGTTGTTTTTGCTGTGATTGTGAGTTGAGAGCTGCAGGTATTTCTTAAAAGTAAGAAAATTTAATGAACAGATCAAATGGGTGAGAGGGCACCTGGATAGGGAAATGAGAACACTACTATCTTGCTAATGAATGGATGCTGAGCAGAAGTGTCCAGATGAGAAAGCACCCATCACTCACAGGGGGCCAAGACTCAGGACAGGCTAGAATGACAGTTAGGGACAATCAGTCTCCCTTCAGAGTAATAACCACCAGCCCAGCCAGGCTGCAAACAGTCCAAAGGATAGAAAGCACTCTAGCTGGGGTGCAGGGCATAGGCCAGCTGGGCACCAGGGACCTCTGGGAAATGGGAAGGAAAGCAGAGCACTGCCCAGGCCATGGGAGGGGGAGGCTAGAAAAGCACTTAAGGCCTGGACCTGGGGCCTCTCCTTTTGGAGCCAAATCTCAGGGCAAAAGGCAGAGGAAAGGAACAGCAGCAGAAACCCAGACCTGAGAGCCCAAGCCCAGATATGAGGGAGGGCTGGGATGCAGATATGGGGAATGGACAGAGATTCTGGTTAAATCTAGGGAGGGATATGGCTACAAATCATCTGGTCTATGATATCGATTATATACATATGCAGGCCAATTCAGGAATTTAGACCTCGGGATTTTCTGAGCTTGCCTGATCTTGTTTTCCATCTTGCTTTCCCTCTAAGAGTTCCTTTCAAGCTTTAATTACTTGCTGGTATCTCAAAATGCACCGGCTCTCAATGTTGGTTAGTGGTGGTGGAAATACGGTTTCCAGGTTCAGAGCCTCCAGGAGGCAACTCAATAAATAGCTGATCTATCCTGCCCTTGCTTGGGAAGCTCATCTCAGGCTTCCTACTAAGAAAAGCAAATGAATGTGACAAACTGAAAGTTCTTTGGGATCTATAAGTAATGGAGGAGAGAAGAGGGAGGGCTGGATAAAAGGAGGATAGATACTCTGGGATTCAACCTTTTTAGTATCTACTACTGACTGAAGAAGCCAAAATTAGAGCAGCAGAAAATTAAGCTTACAAAATTTTCTGAGTTTGCAGAGCTGTCTGTCCAAACAGCACTGTGCAATAACGCCCCCTCAGGACAGCAGCACACCACCCCCCTGCTTGTCTACAAGGCTGCAAATATCTCTCCAGAGATGACACCAATGGTCCCAATTCCACTCAAGTTGCACTCCCCACTCCCCACATTCCACAAACACAACTGTTCACACCATGGTCAATTCTTAACCATTAACTTTTTGTTTTTTGTTTTTTGTTTTGCGGTGCTGGGGATTGAACCCAGGGCCTTGTGCTTGCGAGGCAGGCACTCTACCAACCAAGCTATATCCCCAACCCTTAACCATTAACTTTTGAAGATCTCAATTCAGAAATCCAAACAAGGTGCTGTAAAATTCTTAAATTAAGCCTTTTTAGTCAGGTGTGATGGCACATGTCTGTAATCCCAGTGACTCGGGAAGCTGAGACAGGAGGATCTCAAATTCAAGGCCAGCCTTAGCAACTTAGTGAGGCCCTAAAGCAACTTAGCAAGAACCTGTCTCAAACTAAAAAATTTAAAAAAGGGTCAGGGGTGTTAAACACCTCTGTGTTCAATCTCTAGCACAAAAAAAAAAAAAAAAAAAAAAAAAAAGGAAAAAAGAAAATTAAGGCTTTTTGGTAGGAACATTTTCAAGTTCAATCTAAAATTCAGCATGCTTTCTTAATTCTTTCAAATGATGATAATAGAAAGATTCATGGGAAGAGAAGACTGGTCAACATTTTCTAATGTCTTAAGTTTAAACTTCACCTTTCAATAAATTCCAATTCTCTTCTGACATTGCTTAAATGGCCTTGTTACCTCAGTACCCAAAGAGAATGATTCATTATCATCAAAAGATCCGGAACACGCTGTCCAAGTTCAGTGAGGGAAATGCCAAAATAACACTACTAAGAGTGTTGACTGAATGAAAATGGGCGAGAGTTCAGTTTATTTACTGGCATGAACTGAATGTTTGTATGCCCCCCAAATTTATATCCCCAAGGTGATGGGGCCTTTGGTAATCAGGTTTAGATGAGGTCATGAGGATGGGGTCCTTGTGATAGGATTAGTGCCCTTTTAAGAAGAGGAAGAAACACAAAAACTTGCTTGCTCTGCTCTCTGTCTGCATGTATACACCAGGAAACAGCTATTTGAGGATGTAACAAGACAGGTGTCTGTAAACCAGGAAGAGGGCACTTACCAGACCCAGTCTTGGAGTTCTTAGAACTGTGAGTGATAAATTTGTGTTAAGCTCCCCAGTCTACAGTATTTTAGTACAGCCTGAACAAATGAAGGTATCTACCAAGCCTCCTTGAAAAAAATCAGTTCATGCCATTTCCAAAGAAAGGGCACTCAGCTTTAAAGACAAGTCTGAACATTATTGATTATTGTTATTTGAAATTATGTTGGTATCTATTTTTTTTTAAACTGCTAAATATTAAAGAGGGAATGGCAATATTACTTTCAGATTGATTTTAAAGAAGTCCAATCGACTTCTGTATTGACTATATCATTAAAGCTGTTTTTATTTCCAAAAAGAGGCAGCTTCAATTATAATGGACACAATTATAGAAACACATAATTTTTAGGGAAACAGAAACTTAAGGCTAAAGGTAGGATAACATATAGGAAAGATGACTTCCCTTTTCATTACTATTTTAAAATTTTTTTTTTAGTTTTGGATATACCTTTATTTTATTCATTTATTCATATGTGGTGCTGAGAATCGAACCCAGTGCCTCACAAATGTGAGGTAAGTGCTCTACCACTGAGCCACAACCCCAGCCCTTAATTACTATTTTAACAGGCTAAGAAGAGGAACTTGATCTTTGGCATCCTGGCAGAATTCAGAAAGAAATCATTTACATCATTCCAGAGTAAGTATCAAAACAGGGAAAGTGGGTTGAGAGTGCAGCTCAGTGGTGGAGTGCCTGCCTAGCATGTGTGAGGCCCTGGGCTCCAACCCCTGCACCAAAAAGAAAAAAAAAAAAAAAAAAAGAAGGAATAAAGGGAAGGAGCAGGGAGACACTAGAAAATGAAAAAAATCTGAGGGGCAATAATGCCTGAAAGCTCTCCTTAGAGCTTTGTAACTTTGGGCATGCCTAGGAAAGCAGCAGAATGGAGTGGGAGGCAGATGCAGGGTGATGGCGATGAGGCTGATGGTAGCGGACACCATTTATTGAACACTTGCCATTGGCCAGGCTCTGGGTTTCTATTATTTGTATGAATTTCAATCCACAACAGCAGGTCTTTAAAGTATTCCTATTACAGGAGTGAGGAAACAGGCTTAGGACTGGTAACTTGTCCATTCATGGGGCAGAACTCTGGCCCAGATCTCTCTGATCTCTTTACCGCTTGCTGCAAGACCTCTCTGCTTTGATTAAAGTGACTCACGCGGCAGAGTTGCCTCTTGCCTCTGCAACAGAAAGCACACAGTGTATGCTGGGCATGGTAGCCATGCCTGCAATCCCAGTGGTTTGGGTAAGGGGGGTGGGGGCTGAAGCAGGAGGATCAAAAGTTCAGTCAGTCTCAGCAACTTAGTGAGACCCTGTCTCAAAAATAAAACATAAAAAGGGCTGGTGATGTGGCTCAGCAGTTAAGTGCCCGCACTTAACTGGGACCAAAAAAAAAAAAAAAAAAACCCGCACACACATACACACACACACACACACACACACACAATGTAGAGGGAAAAGTCCTAGACTGTGGTCCCAGGATGTTATCCCAGGTACCAGCTCTGGCACTGTGTACCTACCCACCTGGCCTCTGAGTGAGGCAGGAAGCATACAGGTGCCCAGGTCCTTACCTGACAGTACCACTGAACAGCACTGGTTCTTGAGGAATGATGGAGAGCTTGCTTCGGAGGTCAGCAAGGCCAATATCACTGATTCTCACTCCATCGATCTTGATGCAGCCTCCAGATAACTCCACCAGACGGAAGAGGGCCATCCCCAGAGAGGACTTCCCTGGTGATCAGAAGAGAGGCAGAAAAGTAGGTCTATTAGCAACTTCTGGGAAGACAAAACTGGTTTATCCCCAGGGCAAAATCATTTTTTTCTTTTCCTAGTCAATCCTTCTTTTGACTGACACTGAGATAATGCATAAACAATAGCTGGAAACAAGAAAGCATTTAAGTTCCTGAGCTATAAATCCACAGCTTTAAATCCACAGCTGCAGCCTGAGGCATGGGAGAGATGGGTCCCTGTCATAAGAGTAAAGTGGAAATAGGCCTGTTCCCTCTCAGGAACAGGCACGCAGAGTTGATTGCAGAGTGAGGGGAACAGAGTCCTACATCAAGCAGCTGGAGGGCAAACCAGAGGACAGGAAGTCCTGTCTCTCTCCATCCCCTTACTGTGGCTGAGAAAGAAACTAAGACAAGGCTTCTCACTGCTGGAGCAGTGGGGAGTGGAAGGAGTTCTGGGGTAAATGCACCAGGGAAGGAGGTTTTGGCTTGACCAAAGGAGTGGCTGTGGATGACTCTTGTGAGACAGGGAACTGCGGCAGAGAAGCAGGTGTGGTGGATGAAATAAGGAGGCCAGGACTGTAGACAGGCTGAAGTTTTTCTTGATGGAATTTGCATTTGAAAAGCTATGCAATATAGGAAGACGATGTCCACTTCCCATAAACTCACTCCTGACACACTGACCTATTGACATACTTCCTTTCAGTTTCTTCCTTGGAGTTGAGATCATCCCAAAGATACAATATGATCACTGTTTTTTCACTCACTCTTGTGTAATGAGCACTCACACAACTTTTACCAGATAAAATTTGTATGGTTCCAACATTCACATGGATGTATTCTTACTTATTAATCCAGGATTCTCTGAGGCTGGACAGTTCATTAAAAACTTTTTATAATAATGTTGTGGCAAAAATCTCAGTGCTCAAACTTTCCCCTGTGTCAAATAATTTCCCTGGGTTACATTCTCAGATCTGAAATTACTAAGTCAAATAACCATGTAAAAGTCTCTCCATATGATGCCATAAACAAAAACAAAAACAAAACAACCAGCACCAAAAAAATCTGACAAAGCTTTCTGCAATTCAGACCCACAGTTTAGATTGAGAGCTACAGTGTTTCAACCTGTGCTCTGCTTTTTCTTGGCCTGTTTGCTGACCCTCACAACCTTTTCCTGCCTCCAAAGACCTCTCATGAGAACCTCAACAACTCACTAGGACTCTGTTTCTCCAATGGTCACCAAGGATAAAAGAGCCTACCTTGCCCCCAGAGTCTGCAGCCAAATCCCTGCAATTGGGATCTGTCCCCTGGGCAGGACCCTGTCAACGACCTAATGGGAACCAATAAACATCCTAATGCATCTTTCTAAAAAGCAGCAGTCCTCACAAGCATCTACCAGAAACTAGCTGGGAAACCTGGTGCATGCAGCATGACAGTTCTCTTCCAAGAAGTGAATGACTTTGTTCAGAACTAGGGGACTTGATTATTGGCCCCTTTCCCAGATATGAGGAGGGGCAGGAGACCTCGCTCAGGCTGAGGCAGTGCTTTTAAGATGTAAGTAGAGGAGGAATGGTGCTCATATAAATGGACCAAGTTGTCCCCCTTAAACAAAAGGTACTAGGTTTGGACTACCTGGACTGGAAGGCTGCAGTTCTCTGCATCTGGATTACTTCTGCACTGATGTAATGTGCTGGTAAGAAGGGCAACAAACTCCTATGGTGGTGTCCCTGACTGTGACCATGGCAGAGCCATGCCTGCGAGACTTGGAAGAAGCCATATCAGGATTGGAGTTTAAACAGTAAGTCAGACTATTTAGTACTATTTTCTTTATCTTGTTTATTTGTTGTCATTACCTACTCTTCAGTGATGTCCTGGTGAGTATTTTGGGTTTCTCTTACTTTGTTAAAAGGAAATCACAGGGAAGGACATCAGCCAGCTTTGAGGAGAGCCGTGTACCCCGGGGGCCAATGAGGCAGAGGAGGCCTTAGGGGGAGGACAAATAAGAGCTTTTGGGACAGTCATGTCCTTGGCTGACTATTCTCTTTCCAGTTGAAACCCTGGAGGCAATGTCGTGTTTTGACATGAAACAATTCCGTCCAACAGAAAGTAGGTAATGACTTTTTCTTTCCTCTTAAGAAGGCTCTGAAAAGTAAATTGGCCAGAAAAGATAAGAGGTCTCTTTTTAATTTTTTTTTTCATGGCAAGAAAAAGAGCTCAAATGATTTTGATGCCAAGGAAGCATGAAGCCCAGAAAGCTAATGACAAATGAACCAGGGAGACCTCTGTACAAGGACAGCCCGTTAGAAAAAGAAGATGACTCAAACTTTGAAAATGTCACTGAGGAAGAAAATGACCCTAGAAATCAATAGGATATGTAGTAACATATTTGTAAGAATAAGAGTGAAGTAACATGCCTAAAATGAAAGCCACTTCTCTCTCTCTTCACAGTTATGTCAGATCAAGAAAATAATTTCTGTCTTCAAAGGAACACACGTTCTTTATTTAGAGTTTTGTAAGCTTCCAACAAATATAAGGCTACACAAATAACATATCACACAGTCCTTAATATTCTTTACCTACTCTGACTTCACAGAAATAGGGATGTGCATTGCAGTGCTATTTATGACAAACAACTGATAACAGCCTCAATTCCCTATTGATTGGGGATTAGTTAAATATACCTATGGTACACCCATAAAATAGGACTGTAAATTATGTTACAGAGCAGTCGTTAAGTAACATGGGAAAATTGTGATAGTTTTAAAAGAAGTTCATAAAACAGCATAAAATGACCACATTTTTTGGTAGACATATATGTTGGTAGGAAAAAAAAAAAAAACAAGAAGATATCCACCAAGATGTCACCAGTGTTATCTCTGGGTAGGGGAGTCACAGGTACTTTGCTACATGTTCATAGCATTTTGTTCTGAGAGGGTAGGCTTTGATAACTGGAGAAAGCCCAACATGTCATAAAAGTAGGGTTAAAAATCAATCCAGAAAACAATAAAATAAATAAAACCAAAAAACCAACCTAGAAACTTTGGAGAGGCCTGAGAAACTAATTGCTTATCCAACAGGGATCTGGTTTTCAGGGATCAAAGCAATATTCAATGAACTGTTAAATGCTGACAGAAAACTAGGTTTCAATTGCTTAAAATGCTTCTCTGGAAAGGTCTTTTTAATCCTTACCTGACCCTGTCCGCCCCACGATGCCAATCTTCTCCTTGGGTTTGATGGTGAAGGACACTTTCTTTAGGACTAGGGGGAGATTTTCTCGGTACCTCATCTCTGCATTCTCAAAGGTCACCTCTCCTTCCTGGGGCCAGTCAGGGGGAGGAGCCTTGTTCTTGATTCTGGCAGGGGCTTCCAAGGAGAGAGTCTAGGGAGACAGAAGTGGCCAGTTCAGACTGACTGCAGATTTTTGGAGAGCAGCATGGCTTTGTCATACAGACCTAAAGACAGAACAATTACAGCTACCACCCTGACCCTTGCTACAAAAGAATGCTCACCAACACAAAACTGAACAGAGAGAGTACCTGGCTACTGTGCTAATGGCCACCATATGCAGCAAACTGGAGAGGGCCGTGATTTTCAATCTGTCTTTTCTCTTAAGGAATTCTCCACAAGGGAGAACCTAACTAGGGTGGAGTGGGGTGGGGGGTCACAAAGTTTTTCACCCCTTTTTCAACCACAGTTTTTATCAGAATTCTTTGAAAATATTCCATTTGAAATAGAATCCCATCATTTGAATACCACTAGCCTAAATTAATCCCAAAGTCAGGAAATCAGCATTTTCTGAACATCTGATCAGATCCTGGCATTTTGACACATCTTGGTGAATCTGGGAGACAGATTCCAAATCCAATTTTGCCCCTAATAGCTGTGTGACCTAGACATGCCACTTCTCCTCTCCAAGTCTGGAGGTCTCATCTACAATTTATGGGGACTGGGTTAGATGACCTTGGGAATCCATTCTAGCTTTAAAAGGCAGTGTTCTGTAACTGCCTGGGTAATTTGGTCACCAATAGCCACACTTCACAACATCCTGGCAAAACTTTCTGTCAATTAGACATGGGGCTTATAGCCTTACAGAGAAATCAGGGCCAAAGACTAGTGTTCAGGGACAGTGGAGATTGAAATCTAAAACTCCAAGCTAGAAAGACTGCTGTGAGAGCTATTCAGGTAAGGGACTGGCAGCAGGAACACAGTCCTCAGAGAGGGGCCCACTGTGCATCACCACTGACCATCATCCTGTCCTCTCCAGTAGGAGACTGTCCCCACAAGCAAACTTAACTAAACCTCCACACCCACATGTGCAAACACATGTCCACTATGGACCACAACATGGGGCAAAGCAGCAAGCTCTAAACATAAAGAACAGCTGCTGCCAGATACATCAGAGAGCTCCCTGACTCTCTTTATGAGAATATTTGTAAATTTAAGAAATACCTGATAACGAATGAGGCTTACTATCTAAACAAGTCAGTGAGGATCACACCTCTGATAGGAAGTTCAGTTTACATACACTCAGTTCTCAACTGCCAGAGTGGTTTTTTGAAACTATGTTTGTAAATTGAATTATTTGGAATTCAGAATGTATTCTTCCCTGTCATCAATGACACAAATATAGTATAGTCTCAGGGAAGTTCATAAAATAGGTGATTCTTAAGACATGAGTTCAATTTTAGAAGCCTAAGTACTCATGACTCTGCTTCCCTCCATAGAAAATTGCTTTCAGGGTTCCCACTGGGACACCAGCAAGATGTCACCTCAGGGCAAGGCTGAAGGGGCTCTGAGGGGAAGGTGGGAAGACTAGATACTCTTAAGTGTTGCCTAAATTTACTTGTTTCAGTTTAAGAAACATCTATGAAGCTTTTAAAACTACAGAAGCCGGGGTCCCATTCTAGACCCAAGGCATCAGAATCTCCAGGTGAGAGCCATGTTAGTCTCTGCCAAAGGTCCAACAGGGAATCTTGGTGGCCATCTCTGGCCAAGAACCACTGGACTAGACCAGGAATTTAAATGATACATGATTTCAAACAGGACAAGGAAAATGTTACATCAGTCAGTTAAACTGAAATAAGAAGATTCTGAACATTTTGGGAATTAGCTAATGAAGCTAAGTTCTCTATTAGACATAATTTATCAATATGTTTAGAAGCTCTTATGGTATTCTATTCTGTATTCCAAGCATGCTGGCGAGAAACAAGTCCCCTGCTTGCACACCATCTGTGGAAATAAGGAAGGGGTCAGACCACCGCAAAGGGCCTGCAGCAGTCTGACCTTAATGTAGTGATTGATCCTCTCCACCGAGGTGAATCGCGCTTCTGTCTCGGATGCCAGTCTGACCGTAAACTGGAACAGCCCGGTTAACTGAAAATGGAAAGCAAAAATCCAACAGAGAATTTGTTATCCATATGTGCCTGGCAATGAGGGAGAACTTCCTTCATCCAGAGGACTGTGACTCAGTTGTAAGAACTACCTGAGCACAGGTAAGCAGCTGGTTTCAGGGACCTGTCACTCTCACATTTAAGACCATGCCTACCGTCCCTCACATCAACTGCATGGCTCAGTGAATGCAGGTGGCACTGGAGTCCTGCTGGCACTATGTTCTTGTACGCTGAGGCCTTCTAGTCAACTGTATGTTTCCAATAACACACCTGCAGCTGCAGAACGTATCTGAGCCTGTCTGTGGTAGTCACGACAAACAGATTGCAGCCTGCAAGCCACTAGTGAGGAAGCTCCCAGGGAAGAAAAAAGAAAAAAGGCTAAGAAAAAAGTGGCCACAGAGCCCTGTGCACCATAGACGGGGGATTCTGAGCACCGTGGATACAGCACACTGTCTTCCCCATCCAATCATCTACTGAGTCTGGACGGACATCTTCGGACATCTATGAAGACACATCTTTCTGGAGTTCCTTTGGCTACTTACTTACTTTTATCTTTCTAATATGGAAAAATGTCAAATACATACAAGAGTACAGGGAGTAATAAAGTGAACACCTGGGCTTAAGGAGTTAAATCCTTTTATTCCTAATTCTGCCCCTCTCTCCCATTCCAACATGTCCCAGCCAAATCCAGACTATTACTATCAGGCCAGACCAGGAGATGCTCCAGGAGTCCAGTGGTGAAACAATGGCTTAGGGTGCAGCCCCCATCTCCACCCCAATCATGCCTCTTCAGAGCCAACACAGGAAGTTCTCAAAGATGCAAAGCTGATGCCCTCAACCCAGATACTGACCTGGACAGCATAAGAGATGGCAAGCCCTGCATAGGCTGGGGGAATCTGCCCGTGCATGAGAACAATCATCAACCCAGTGGTGGTGATCAGGGCAATACTGATGAGGTCCAGCCGCACAGCCAGCCACCTCATTGCACATGTGAACAAGAAGAAAGGAGCCTGGTTGTCATCCAGTAGCTCCTGGTACCTGTGGGCAGATAATGTACCATGCAACCCTGCTCATGGATGGCCTCAAAGCTTCAGTCAACCACAGAATGCCAGGTAAATGATTAAATACTTCCTGTTTCTAACTGAGAGAATGACATGGAAACTTCAGGGGGGCAGGTTATTCTAGGCCTTTCACCTAGGAGGACAAGGGGTATTCTAATATTAGTTACCATTCCAAAAAACCCAAAAAAACAAAAAAGTGCTACATTAAACGTATTAGGTAGAAACATCTACCTGAATGGCACAGGAAAAGCATGGCAGAGGAGACCATAAAGGGGCTTGTGGTAAGCTTTAGAAAAACATCTTAGGTTAAGGGTCATTTTCTCAAAGAAAGAGATTATAAAGGTAAGCAGGAGAAACAGTCTAAGGTCAAGAAAAAGATACTTTCAGAGTGAATGTGGGAAAGCTGTGTGTGTGTGTGTGTGCATGTGCGTGTGCTGACACACCACTAGTGGGCAGAAGGCACGCGCTTCCCAAGGCCATGGAACGAAGAAACAGAAGTGAGCTGAACCACAGCAAGAAGGACTTGGGTAACTTAGCCCCTGGAGGAGCAGCATGCCAATCAGGGGCTGCTAGAAAGACTACACCTATCTGAGGGCTCAGGGCACCATGGAAAATTACAACTCCTGAACAGGGGGTTTGGCTGGGCACATGTGCTTTGCTTTAAAAAAAAAAAAAAAATAAAATCACTTTTTCCCCCAGATGATAAAATAATACTCTCCAGAAAAAATTTAACAAAAAAGAGAAAAATGCAACAAAAAAGAGAAAAATGTAAATCCCAGTTATCACCCATTTAAAACCAGAGTTAACATTCTGCTGCATTTCCTCTTCCTTTACTTTTTCAATTAAATTTACTCTATGTCTACACACACATATACATTCAATATATTCCACTTTTTTTTAAAGTTAGGAAGCATTTTTCTGAGTCATTTAACATTTTGAAAATAATTTTTTCTAACCTTGCTTTTATAATTTTTTTTAAAAATACTTAATTTTTTTTGAATAGGCAACATATACACAAGATAGAAAGTTTAAAAGTTACAAAATGTTTACCATGATAAGTCAATTTTTCTCCTGCCCATCCTCCAGCTACCTAGTTCCCCATTCCAGGCAACTAATAGTTTCTTTTGTATCCTTTTAGAGACATTCTAAATGTTGTACAAAAGTTGCAAACATATACTCAAAAGGTAGCACACCACACACACACCTGTATCCTCCTCCTTCACTGATACCATGTCAGTGCACTGAGTTGCCTCATTCTTTTTAAGGACCAGGGAATAATCCTCTGTGTGGGCACACCCTAGCTTATTTCACCAGCCTTCTATTGAAGGACAATTAAATTTGTTCTGATTCTTCATACAGATCTCCAGAATGACTACCTACTCACAAATTTCATAAACAAACAATACTTGATGGCTAAATAAAATGCAATAAATATAAGATCAATGACTCCTTTTACTATTTCAAAAAGGAAAAAAGCAAAACTCCACCAAATACAGCTTTCCAGGCACAAAAGCCTAGAGACTCCAAATCTGTGTTTTTGTCTTCTCATTTGCTCAGAGGAGTCTTACCCAAGCAACTCAATTTTAATCAGAGACTATTCCATAAAATCACTAATACCCTGAGTAAGAACTTTACAATCTTAAGTTGAGGCCTTGAGAGCCCTCTAGACTCTTGTTAAATGTTTGGATGCTGGCTCCCCCTTCAAAGCCGCGGCCCCCATCAGCACTAACCTGTGCAGAAACTCTTGCCCTTTGTTGTAGGCATGGATGGTGGCAAGGCCCTGTATGCTGGACGTGATGTGGGAGAGGAAAGGTGACTGTGTGATATTGTCCAGACGCTTGAGCTCCCGAATCAGGACCCTGAAAAGAGAATGGTTCTGTATCACAGGGGTGGACCAGCAACTCTGGCCTCCTCCCTGCTCTGGCACACAAACACCTCCTGTTTACCTGGAGACAATATGCAGAACTGAAAAGAGGATGACCAGGGGCCCCACGGCTACAAGGAACCACGGGAAAACTCCTGCAATCATTCCAACACAGAAGAACACCAGGATGACGTTCTGGATGAACATCTCAGCCTGGAATGGCAGCCGCACGTCAACTGGAAAACCACAAGGGAACAAGCATCAGATTCTGGGGACCCGAAAATAAGGAAAATAGAGCTAAACATTTAAAAATGAAAAAAAAAAAAAAAAAAAAAAAAGGCTCCACAAAAATCCCCATCTGAAGTTTGTGATGCTGCCTTTAAAACATTAATCAAAGAAAAAGTTAGAAACCTGGTTGCTTTAACTTTTCTTGAGACTAAAAATTTAGGTGATATTCCACGTCCTCCCTTCTATTTTTAATTTTTTTAGATGTTGATGGACCTTTATTTTATTCATTTATTTATATATAGTGCTGAGGATGGAACCCAGTGCCTCACACGTGCTAGGCAAGCACTCTACCACTGAGCCACAACCCCAGCCCCACCCCCCTTTTTGTTCACTGTCCTGCCTAACCCTTCTAAACGTCTCCTGCCTTTACAAAGTACTATGCTTGTTATTAAATATTTGGAAAATATTTTAAAAAACAAAGATAATCTATATTCTTACCAATATCAATGAACTGTGCTAGCATTCAAGAACTTTTTCATCATGGGAAGTTTTAAACATATACAAAAGTCAAAGTAAGTATAAAAGAACCTTTTAACAGGTATCAATATTTTCTTCAGCTCTTCTTGGCAGTTTCCCTACCCTACGCCCCCACCACTTTTTTTTTCAGTTTAAGTATTTTCATGTAAATCCCAGACATATTGATAGCACTGATTTTTTTCCCCCCTGCTTTCCACTTGTGCATGGGTGCACATACATACGTGTCTGGGTGTAACACAAGTGGAAACGTGTTACACATCAGTTTAGTTACCAGGGATGGTTCTGATTCGCTACCTCTGGCCATGGCTTTACACTGGCTTCTACACACCTGAGACAAACTCCTGCTATGGAGGCCACCATGATGCAGGAGTTAAAAACACTAGTTTTGGGGTCAAAAAGATCTGGGCTAATTCCCAGCTTGGTCACCTGACAGCTGCATGACTCTAGGCAAGCTACTTTAACCTTTCAGGATGTTAGCCTTCTCAAGTATTCAATGGAGGAAACAACGCCCACATCCCTGGGCTGCTGTGCGGATGAGGATAAGGGGTATGACACTTTAGCACTCTGCTTCTTGCACAGCAAGCTCTTAGCGAAGGTCAGGAGGCACCACTACTCTTCTGGGTTATAGGTAGCATGAAGTACAGGCATAGACCATGTAGCACCCGGAAAACCTTGCAGAAAGTGCAGGTGTCTAGGAACCAATGCTTTACTTCAAAGTAAACATGTGCTTTGGAATCTCAGATGTTATTGTCCAAAGCCTATCTGCTAACTCAATCCTCTGAACCTGCTCTTAGGTCCGATAAATCAGAATGAGAATGTGGATGAAAGGTTCCTGGTGAAAATACCAGCATCTCAGGACAGAAAGAGATACCCATCTGGGGGTTCATCTGGGAAGGTTGCAGGCACAGTGAGCTCTGGTTTGTGCTCCAGAGCGTAAAAGAAAAAAGTAGTGAGAAATACCTTCATCCATGTCTTTGGAAAACCGGTTGAGAATCCTCCCCGTGGGGGTAGTGTCAAAAAACTTCATAGGGCTCCGAAGAATTCTTCGGAAAAGCTCATCATGGAGACGGGAAGAAGCTCGCAGTGTGCCCTGAAGAACAGACACAAAGTGATCAGGACTTAGGGACTCAGGATGCTACTTTGCAGGATATCCACTCCCAAAGGCACTGGGAGTCCAGATGGTCAGGTGGCACAGGTGATGAATGAGAGGCTGAGGATAATGGGGTGCAGGTCATTCCAGCTAGGGTCATCCTGCTGACCCTAGAGATGCCATGCCCAAGCATGACCACAGAGTCACAGGGAGAGGAGGTGCAGAGGCTACCCACCATGACATACCTTGACAAAGACAACTCCACGAATGGCCTTCAGGATCAGCATGACTGCCATGGAGAGGGCGTAGATGCTGGCATAGTACTGCATGTGGGGATTGTCCTTCATGCTGTCGCTCACAGAACTCCTGTTCCCTCGAGTCACTGTGGCATTCTGTTTGGAGGCAAAGCTCTAAGAGGCAAGAATCTAAAGACAGCCAGGTGTCCCCCTTCTTGGTCATGCTCAGCTCAGGGGAGGGTACAGGGCATGACCCTGGGACTTGGTCACATAAACACAAGGCAGGCTTTGCTACTCCCCTTCTCTTTTCTAAAGATAGAGCTGACAGCCTGCCAGCGTCCTATGGGTTGGTCAAGAATTTTTCTCATGTCTTATGGGATTACATTAGGAATTCATCTTTTTCATCCTGGAAAACCCTAATTGCTGCTTCTTCTTTTTTTTTTAATTTATATTGATAAATAAAATCAAAAATTGATTTTTTTTTCTGTCGTAGTGCTGGGGAATTGAATCCTGGGCTTTGCACATATTAGGCAAGTGCTCTACCACTGAGCCTTATCCCTAGCCCTTTGATTTGAGAGAGTTTTGCTAAGTTGACTAGGCTAACCTGGCACTTGCCATCTCCTGCCTCAGCCTCCTGAGTAGCTAGGATTATAGACTGTGCCACATGCCAGGCTAAAATTGAACATATTAATGCAGTACCATGTTGTGTTTCTGTTGTTTCTTTTAAATGACAACTAAAAGTTTCCCTAAGAATAGCCAGGGAGAGATAGCTACATTCTGACACAGGATCTCCTGTTGATGAGTAACCTTACCCCACTTCCTTGTTTGATCCAATAACTCAGCCACCAGGTACTAAAGGCAGTGCTGCCCACGTTCAGCATGAAAAGGGCCATGATAACCAGGAACGCCAGGGGTCCCCCTGCAGCCTGGATGTAGACACCATACACCGACCAGGGCACTGAACCCTGCCCCTTCTCTTCCAGCTGCACAAGCTGCCCTGCATAAGTGAGAAAGAAACATGAACTTGGGAAGAGTGTGAATTAAATTTTCTGAGGCCACAGATTTGGATTGGATACCTACACTGGATCCAATAGACCAAACCAACATAGAATAATCATAACTAAGCTTTAGTGGGCTGCAGGAGGCCCTGTGGCCAATTAACTTTATATTGTAAATAATTAGTTAACGTGTAACCAACTGATGGGTTGATTGAGCTGTAGCCAATGAAGTTGTTTACTATGCTGAATGTCTTGCTATCAGATCACATTGTTGGTGGGAGTTTTCAGAACCTGCTCTGACTGGCAAATCACTTGTTGTGCACAAATAAACTCTACTCAATTTAATTGTCTAAGGAATTTTCCTTTTAACATAAGTTACTCCCCCACAACTAAGTCATCTTGAGGGGTGCAGAATCAAAGACAGCCTAGTTTCACAGGGCTCTGGATTAGAATCATTTCCTCTGTACCCGAAGGATTCATTCATCTATTTAACACTTACTGATCACCTACTATAAAGCAGGCCAATAAAGAGGCTTGAGGCAAGGCCCGTATCATTGAGGACCTGCCTGAGGATCCCATCTGGAGAACAGGCAGATAAATAAGCACATGATAAAATGTGCACAATGTGATGACTGGGTTCTATGCAGGGCAGCCTGGGCACGTCCAGGTAGTGCACCTAATTTTGGGAGGGGTGTGGGTTGTTAGCAGACTTTCTGTATCGTCCATATTGCTTCTTGAAAAGTAAGGCAGAATTAACCAGGCGGGAAGGCTCAGCAAAGAAAATCACTGGAGCACCAGTAGCACTTGTAAACCTGGCAAGTTGGCACAGCTGGAACAAAAGTGCACCTAAGAGTCGGGTGAGAGAAGATGAGGCTGGTTAAACAGGCTCTGGTCAGGGAACAAAGGCATCTGAGCCTTCTCCCGCAGACAGGCTGTCTCAAGAGAATGGGTTGCAGGTATGTAGAGGTTTGACTCCTGATTACTGCTGGGCTAGGTGGACCCAGGATGGCCATACCATGAGACTGGCTGCCTCGGTAGTGAGCAGCCTCTTCTATTTCTCTTAGTGCTCCCTACAGATAGGAGCATTTTCTTGCTTTTCTTTTTCTCTTTTTGGTACCTGAGATTGAGCCCAGGGGGCACTTAACCATTGTGCCATATCCCCAGCCACCCTCCCCTGCCCTTTTTTTTTTTAACACAAGCATTTTCTGTGTGCTGTTCCAAGGAAAGAAAACTCTGCTTTGAAATCGAGAGGTTACTCTAAGGCTTCATGCAGGAGAGTAAGTTGATGGATCTGTTTTTATTTTATTTTATTTATGTTGAGATGGGATCTTGCCATGTTGCCCAGGCCTTGAAATCCTGGGCTCCAGTAATCCTCCAGCCTTAGCCTCCTGAGTGCCACCACACCCAATTTTGGTCTTTTGCTTTCAACTAGATATCTCAACTGACTAGGTGGAAAACAGATTTAAAAGGAGGCAACTGTAACACTCGAGGAAGGAAACAGTAAGGGCCTAAAGCAGAGTGGTGGCAATGAGATAGAGTTTCAGGAGGTAAATCCAGTAGGATGTGGTGACTGACTGACTCAGAGGAGAGAAAAGGTCCAAGGACATCTCCCAGGTGTGGCTAGATGATTGATGCTGACATGAGAAAACAGAGAAAGGCCATACAGGAAGCACCTGCCTCTTCGCATACCATGTTTAATAATCTTAGAATAGGCCACCCATGGCTTGGGGACTTAGAGAGCTGAGTAACCAGGCTGGTGGCTGGGTAGATGAGAACAAATATTCCCTTAGTGATATTCTGGTTTATGGCTGGACATACAGATGTCTCAGCTTTCTGTGCTGTTTGCTTTATGGGTGTGTCAATAAAGGATCTTACATCATGCCTGAATTCAAGAATTTAGGTTTGTTCCTTTCAAAGAAAGACGCAGAGAGTGATCAATCAGCATGTCAACTTCTAACATCAAATGTCTGCTGCAGTTTTAAGAACAAGGACAGAGGGTTTGCCACTGGCCCAAGCAGGAAGGTCCCTGTATTCAAAAGGGTCAGGTGAAGAGGTGACTCTACAAGAAGAGTTTTAAAATAAACTGCTTTTTAAATTTGGAAGTTGATATGCAGTTTAAAATTCACAATGAAAATGGTCACATTATTTCAAATAACTTTTCTAACTCTCAAGATTTGCCTCAGTTGCTAGGAGAAAAGTTTATTTATTTTTGGTACTGGGGAGAGAACTCAGGGACACTTAACCACTGAGCCACATCCCCACCCCTTTTTTGTATTTTATTTAGAGACAGGGTCTCACTGAGTTGCCTAGGGCCTTACTAAGTTGTTGAGGCTGGCTTTGAACTCCTGATCCTCCTGCCTCAGCCTCCCAAGTTGCTGGGATTATAGGCATGAGCCACTGCACCAGGTGCTAAGAGAAAAGTTTAAAAACCAGGACAAAGGACAGGGAAAGTAGGAAAAACTGCCAACTGTAATTCTTTTCCATAGTCCTGATGCAATATGGTTACGATCAGGCAATGAGTCCACTGTTTCAAAACAGTGCTTCTAAGAACACAGCATTCTTAGAACTGGGACCCCTCTACTTTGTTTGGGACTGACTTTTAAAAGTGCAGAGGTGAAAGACAAAAAGGAAAGGTATATCTCTATCCAGCCCTCAAGTTGTCCTCACTCAGGATGACTCAGCTGTAACTATTTCGCCTGCCCTTACCCTGCATGAGAGGAGGAATGTATGGGACCAAAAGTCCTTCTTATGACCTTTTCTGTTTAGGGAAACAGAAGGTGCCTCACAGTCTTCCAATTTATCTAAGAATTCTGTTACTCAAGAACTATAAGACCAGGTAACACTCAATGCTATCAACATCAGGAACTACCACATGGCATTATTCCTGATAAACTTTCATGACAAATCTAAAAAATCTCAAAAAGGTCATTACCTTCTTCTGCCTTCACTGCTTTCTCCTTCTTGACTGATCCTGTTTTAGGACCCTTGTCTTGTGATTTCTTCTGTGAACCACTGGTTTCCTTTTTTGAATTAATCTAATAGGTTTGAAAAAAAAAGTCTCCAGTCATGATATGACCATCCAGATCAATGTCCACCTGACACATATTAGCAAATCATCTACTAAGCTACTATGTCTGAAGATATAGAATATAGAAGATATAGAAGAGATATATCTGACTTGTTACATGGGCACTTGTACTTATTTCTTATACTTCCTCAACTCCTTAAATCTTTGAGATTGGGGTTCCTACCCTGTTAGTCCATTGACATTTTATCTCCCCAAAGTCATTCAAGATATGAATTCCAAAGAGAGAAGACTTTTTATTCTGTTCTTATCCTCTCCAACTTGCCCAAACTATTAGACCTGGACTCATTTCTATTCCTCTAGTCTGAGTTACCACATCACTAAATCAGATCCATAGACAGGATCATTTCCTTCTACCACCACAGGATGAACCCAAATTTCTCAGCCTTGTTTTGCAGGATCTCCACATTCTGGTCTGAGGCAGTTCTCCAGGTTCCTGCTCTCTAGCACACTGGATTTTAAGGAAACCACATCACAATTTTCCATTTCTGTACCCTGTCCAGGCTGGTTCCTTCACTCAGAAGGCCCCTCCTCATCCCAATCTCAATCACAGTTCCATTTCAAAGGATTACAATTCTACGTCCTTTGTGAGGTGACTTCAGCCCCTCTAAAGTTCGCCCTGCCCTTCTCTCAGCATGCTTTCAACATTGCTGCTACCCACGTGACCTGGTGTTACAGCTGCCTATGAAAGCACGCAAGCTCTGGTCTTCCACAGAACGCTGCGAGTCCTTCAGGGTCAGAGGGGATCTCTTAAACAGGGTTACACCTCACAGGGTCTCCCACTGAGAAGTGTCCACAAAAAGGCACAGTGGGACTCAACGAATGCTCATCAAACTGAACCTGAGACAACAGGATCTACTTAACTCATTTTGTCCCCTTGTCCCACATGTGGAACACACTGAACAATTTAAGTTGTGTAAAGAATATATCATTAATGGTAACTCAAATAACAACTGTATTTGCAGAATTAAAACTTGGGACTTAATGGGTTAATGCCCTCCTTGCCAAGTTCCTACCATATCATTATCTAGGAAATTCCCTGCATTCTACTCTGTGTCATATCATCAGCCTCCTGCCCCCAGCAGGCTTTCCAACTAAATTTTTTTTTTTTTGGAGGGGGGGACTGGGGATTGAACTCAGGCACTTGACCACTGAGCCACATCCCCAGCCCTATTTTGTATTTTCTTTAGAGACAGGGCCTCACTGAGTTGCTTAGGGCCTCACTGTTGCCAAAGCTGGCTTTGAACTCTTGATCCTCCTGCCTCAGCCTCTCGAGCTGCTGGGATTACAGGCATGTGCCACCGTGCCCGGCTCCAACTAAACTTTTTAAGTTGACAGTGAAAAAACTTAAAAAATATAAAATTTAGAAATATATCTGAAACACAAGTTAGGGCCCCAAATTTTATATTTACTGTAGTGCGTGAATAAATGCTTTATCTAAAAAGATACTTCCATTTGTTGAATACTTACCAGAAGAAGAACATTACATATTATTTAATCAATGCATCAATTCTAGGACGCAGCTGTTTTTTTTTTTTTTTTGGTATTAGGGATTGAACTCAGAGGTGTTCAACCACTGAACACTGAGCTACATCCCCAGCTCTTTTTTTTTTTTTTTTTGTAAGACAGAGTCTCACTAAGTTGCTGAGGCTGAATTTGAGTTTGCGATCCTCCTGCCTTGGCCTCCCAAGTTGAGGGGATTACGGGCATATGTCACCGGATAAGAGACAAATTTTTTTTTTTTTTTTTTTGGCGGTACTGGGGATTGAACCCAGGGCCTTGTGCTTGCGAGGCAGGCACTCTACCAACTGAGCTATATCCCCAGCCAAGAGACAAATTTTTAAGATGAAGAAACCAAAGCTCAAAAAAGTTCAGACAGGCTGAAAGAACGTTCTCTCCACCACCACAGGCTGACTCAGTACTCTTACTCCTTAGACGTTTTCATGTTTGCTTCTTTTCCTCACATCTTGCCCTGCATATCTACAGCGATGAAGAAATGACCTGAGGAGTCCAGACTGCCCTAAGAATCACAGAGATCAGACATCTCAATCTGCATCGGGGTCTCTATGGAAGTTCCTGAGTTCTCTGGAGGTGTGAGTTATACCAGAAGCCTGAATTACCAGTCAGGAACAGCCTGCCGTGCTGCACCTGAGGTCAAAAAGTGATGAACCCAAACACTGAGCTAAGACTCCCAGAAAAGGTCCCAATAACTTTCTGCTTTTGTCCCACTCTGACATCAAAATGTCCTGGTAGGCAAGAAAGCAGTTTTCAGTTCAGCCTAAGTCACCCTGGGGTTGCCAGGTTAGACAGCACATGGCAAGCAGAACATGGCCTCCTTCACCACTTCTGAGCATGCCACTGACTGCACCCAATTTGGAGCTGGAGGGAAGGTGTGGCGAAGTCGCCACCTCTGAGCGTCATACAGAGGAGGGCTACAAACAGCACTGCTGAATCAAAACCCCCTTGATCTGCAGGCTGCTTCACTTTACTGAGCCTGAAGTCCCTCTTCAAGTGGGAGATAATCATATTTGACCACAGAGCTCCAATAACATGACTGAATAGAAAATGGTATTTATAAAGTGCCTAATGCAGTAACTGGCAAACAGTAGGTAGTTAGCAACGAAGACACCATTGATTCTTTCCCGATGTACACATTTAATTTTCTTTCCCTGGCACCTTCTTCACCTCGTTTTTGTTTTTGTTTTTGTTTTTGTTTTTAAAAAAAGAACTTCCCACTGCTTCAGTCAGGGTCAATGGAGTTTAAGAAACTAAGCAATGATCACATAACAGCACACATCTTATCAATAAGTTCTCAGCAGCAGAATAGCCCAGCTCACTATCCCCGACCCTGCTCTCCCAGAGTATATCTAGCATGTAAAAGAACACACAGCAGAGCTGGGCGTGGTGGCGCACACCTGTAATCCCAGCACTTGGGAGGCTGAGGCAGGAGGATCGCGAGTTTAGCCTCAGCAACTTTCGAGGCCCTAAGCAACTCAGTGAGACCTGTCTCTAAATAAAATACAAAAATAGGACTGGGGATGTGGCTCAGTGGCTGAGTGCCCCTGAGATCAATCCCTGGTTCCAAAAACAACAACAACAACGACAACAACAACAAAAAGAACACACAGCAGTCTGGTTACGGGAAAGGACCCATCATGCCAGTCAGTTCAGTCAACTCTCCCCAGTACCCCCTACAGCCATGTCTCCCCTGCACAGAAAGGAGACACACACAAACCCAACAAACCTTACCTCAACTGGGGGTGTCTCTCCAAGCAACAGGTTATTAAAAATGGTGGCATAATCCCCACTTAAATTCATTAGCTCCTCATGGGTACCTCTTTCTGTAATACAGCCCTCTTTCATGAAGATCACCTCATCACAATCAACAAGGTACTAGAGAAAAAGGTAGGGACAACACAGGATTGCTGATATTTGTGCACATACATATAAATATCCCGAACTTAGTTCACCAGGTCTCAACTGGAGGTGAGTTAGTCATCCAGGGGACATCTGATGACATCTGGAGACATTATTGGTTGTCAAAATTAGGTAAAGGGGTACTACTGGCATCTGGTGGATAAAGGCCACAGACACACACAGCAGCCCCCTCCCCACCATCCAACAAAGAGTCATCATTAGTCCAAAATGTCATCAGCACCAAGAGAACCTCTATTTTAGTTTACTGTATTCTATGATATAATTCAAATAGCATTTCCTCCATTTTTGACATGAATCTGCTGCTGGAGTTCCATGAGCCTTCCATTAAATTTCACTGTACTTGGAAGTACAGAGAATTTCAGATTTCCTGGGACAGAAGCAGAGATTACCCTCCAAACTTGACAACATACATGGCAACTTTGAGCTGCCTGTCATGGAATGACACAGGCAGAAGAGCTTGCTTCCCAAAGCAATTCCCACCTATATTCAGATGTCAACACACTGCTTTCCCCACTTACTCACACCCAAACTCTATTTTCAGCCACATCTCTCAGCCCTTTCACTTGCTGACCCATATGCAAAAGCTAATACGCTCCAAGGATTCAGATGGCCAACTGGGATGTTGGTACAATGAGCTTTAATGGTATGACAGGACTGGAGGCAATTTGCTGAGGAAATGAAAACTCTTAATTCCAGGCATCTCTAGTTGTCCTACAAAAGGTTCCTCCCACTATCCCATGTCTGATTTTCCAAGCCAAGGTGAGCAGCCTAGGGGAAAGTGCAACATACCTGTAACTGGTGGGTAACAAACAGAACTGTCTTGGACTTGAGGTGCTTCCGGATAGCACTGTTGAAGATGTGGTTGCCCACGTGGGCATCTAAGGCACTGAGGGGATCATCTAGGATGTAGATGCTCCTGTCACTGTACAATGCCCGGGCAAGGCTGATCCTCTGGCGCTGTCCACCACTCAGGTTGGCTCCTCGTTCACCAATCTACAGACCCAGAAGCATAGCAAAACCTCCAGGTCAAGTCCAGAACAGTGCTTTGGCCACTGCAGTCACCTGTCCTGTCAAGCTGGCACCTCTCCTAAACCCTTTGCCTGGATAAACTGCCAATGTGATCTTTCCAGGAACTAGGGGAGTTGGCTCAATCATCTGGGTACCAATCAGTCCTATGCTTGGCCTTGCCACTGCCCCTGGGCACTCCTCCAATCTGTTCTCCACATGGCAGAAAGATCTTTCCAAAACACAAATCTGACTATGCTTCACCGTTGCTTAAAAATCAACAGCTGTGATAGACTCTAAACACCCAAATATGGCATATGAAGCAGAACCTTAGCCCCTAACTGCCCAGCAGCTCTCAGGTCCATTGAACAACCCCCTCCCATACTCTGGGAGCAGAGCCATTTAGCCTCCTTACTCTCGGTCATCAGATTATTTTGTGCCTAAATCTTTGGGTATGTCATGCCCTTAACTATAAGCTTTGTGAGGGTGCAGACAGTTGCCTTAATCCTTTATATTCCCAGTGTCAGGTAGATGCTGCACCTGTTGCTGGCACACAATGTACCTGCTAAATGTTACCACATGAACAAACAGGAAATTGACTGTCAAATGGTAACAGGATTTGTTGGAAAAAAAAAAAAAATCTTGTCCTTAAACATTCAATTAATTCAAAGGTTTTCAAACCTGACTTGCATCAGAATTACTTGCAGGGCTCGTTAGAACAGATTGCTGGGCCCCACGGCCAGTGTCTGATTCAGTAGGTTTGAGTATGGCCTGACAATTTGCATTTCTAACAAGTTCCCAGGTGATTCTGATGCTGCTGATCTGGAAACCCTGAGCTAAGAACTCTAAACTAATTAAACCATTTGCCAAATCTGGTGTGAGGGATTCAAATGAAGGAAGCTGAATAAAAATGCCAGTCCCGGAGACCTCCAGGGCAGCTCAGAGTGATAAACTTTAACACTGAAGAGCACAGACTAGTTCCAGAGATATGCCTCTGGAAACTGCTCCAGTGCAGAGAACTAAAGAAAAATGGATTTGTTCTAAGGGCTCTTTCTAATGGAAGGGGACTCTATAGACTGAGTAAGGCAAAATAAAGTCCAGGGAAGAAGTTTGACATAAACATGCTTGACATGTGGCTTTAAAAGTATCCGAGTAAAAACATTAAATCAAAATGGGATTTTGTTTAAAACTGACATGTCATGTGGAAAACTTAGATACTTAAAACAGTGTTACTACCCCATGCTAATGAATAAATGCTTTCTTAACATAAAGGTCCAATGAAAGCAAAAGCCCCCTGTGGTTCTTCTCCCAAGCATTTAGGATGCATCCTAGTAGGGGGCTCTGGCCTGACCCACCACCTCTCCTAGAGAGAGCCCCCCTGCTACATGTGCTGTCACAGCAGAAGCAGAAGGCCTGTACCTCAGTCAGGTCACTGTTGGGGAGAATGGCCAGGTCAGGTCTCAAGCAGCAGCTGTTCAGCACTGAGTTGTACCTGAAGGACACAAAGTGACACAGTTTCAGGGACATAGCTGGAGCAGAGCCTGATGACGGGCTGCCTTGCATCTCAGGTGACCAAGATGGAAAGCATGACAGAAACCAAACATTCCTTGCCTTTCTTCATCAAATTCCTTCCCAAAGAGGATGTTGTCTCTCAGAGTGGCATTGAGGATCCAGGCCTGCTGGGCCACATAAGCGAAGGTTCCACTGATGGCAATGCTGCCTTCTAGAAGTGTCATCTAGGGAGAGAGACACCATCCAAAGGCATCATAACTCGAAACCATCACCCTAAGGCAACAGACCCCCATACATTCTGCAATGGAATCTGAAGTTTTGACAACTTCCTTGGATGCTTTCTGGACCCAAGTCTAAACCCTACTTTTGTTCTAAAGAGTTACAGCAGCAAAGAAAATCAAAGTTCTCCTTGCTTGTATGAGATGGGAAACCAGAATAACCCACAACTTGACCGAGCCAACACTTGACTCAGTCTACAGCCATTGGTCTATTTTGCAGTCTTCATAACTGTAAACTGTTTTAAGTATAGGAAGCACAAGCAAGGAGGGATTTCAGAAATCCCCTGGAGAGGATGCTGTAAAGATTTGCAGCCAGTGTCTGACTCAAGGGGAGAGCAAGCCAACTCATCTACAGAATTTATCCAGGACTTTGGCTAGATTAGCTGTTTCTGCAAAATGAGGACCAAAGGGGAAAAAATTCCAGGTTAGACATCAACTTGTATTATATGGCTCTCTCCATGTAAGGACAACAGAGCTTCCCCTCCAATGTGAAGGGACTGCATGATGAGCCATGTGCTCTGAACTGTGTTTTCATCACAATGCTTGATATGAACTGATTTACCAATTTTATCATGGCTCCTTTTGAGACCTACAGCAGACATCTGTCTTGGGTTAGGGATGCTGTAGCTTTGAAGCAGTTTCATTAACCAGACATGTAGTACTTGCACATACGAGCTTGTCCTCTCAGATGCCTCAAACACACACTCATGGTGTATATACATAGGTGTATGCCACAGACCATAACACCTAAGCACCCAGAGACTGGCAAACACTCAGGATATTCATGCCAAAGCATTTAGGAAACCACTTCTCCTGGCTGGAGCTGCACAAACATCCACACAGCAGCACTGTCAATGAAGAGTTAAACCTGAAAGAAGCAGGGCCGACCAAGATCACCAGACTCCCTGTCAGAAAGCGGGCTGCCAGGACTTGATCCAGAAGCCAAGCCCACCCTGACAGAGCAGTATTTTGCTAGACTGTTGAACAGAACTTAGAAATGGACCTTTTCCTACTCCCTTCAGCCGCTTATCTCTGTCCCTCATCACTGGCACTCAAATCTGGCTGACTCTCAGAAATCACCTAGGAAGCTTTTTACAAAGACCCCCAGCTAGGCCCAAGGACTGGAGACTGGAGAGTGTCATAAACCAGAATGCAGCCTCCTTGGGCTGCCCTGGGCAACACTGCTCTCCAGAAGAACCACAGGTCACCAACAGTGATGCCAAACAGGACAAGGAAATATTCTCTAATCAGGAGGCCACACTTCCCTCTCCCATTTGTTTCATGTCCTCAATAAGAATATGTGATTCAGAAGACCTTGTCATCAGGAGCTACGAATGGGCCTATGTTTATCCCCATGTCAATCTAAGTCAAGGAGATTAATTAAGTTTAAAAACACACAGATACCTTGGGTTCTTGAGTTCAAGAACACTAAAGACAATGTGTCTCAGCAGATGGTACTTGCCCTTTTGTCCCTCACTCTCAATGCTGAGAGCTGTCCTCTGGGCTCCTCATGCACTCTTCACTCACGGCCTTGCGTGATGTGCTTGCGTATCTAGCTGGCTGGCCTAGCCTCGCACTGGGCATGAACTCCTCGAGGGGCTAACTCCTTCGGTGGTTAGGCTGAACATCCAGTGGCGCTGATTCTCAATCAAATCCTGGCAGCCCAGGTTCTCTCTTTCCGTAGAACTGAGGATTGAACCCAGGGTGCTCTACCACTGAAATACATCCCCAGCCCTTTTTATCCTTTATTTTGACTCCGGGTCTCACTTAAGCTGCCCTGGTTGGTCTTAAACTTCTGATCCTCCTGCCTCAGCCTCCGAGTAGCTGGGATTACAGGCGAGTGCCACCCTCGGCTCTGGAACCCAGGTTGACCTTTTGGTGCAGTGTGGGTGTTTGTTCCTCTCTTATCTCAGCCATTTCACAACACACTATCTGACATACCTATGGCACTCAGTAAGTACATGCTGAATAAAAGAAGGAACAAAGAGCAAATGAAGCCAGCTGGGGCATACACTGGTCACTCATCAGGTGTCAACTGCATACTTCCAGACAGGCTGTTGGGGGAAGAGAGGGACAGGACACAGACCAAGGTTTCTTTGTTTCCACTTCTCCTGACTCCAGCAAATGAGCTCATTTTTCCTGAGACGTTTGCTAAACAGAGTCCTAAGAAGCAAGCGGGACATGTCAAGGGCAATAACAGAAATCTTACCTGTCCTAAAATGGCTGAAATGAGAGATGTTTTTCCACTTCCCACACTGCCACAGATTCCAACCAGTTTACCCTGGACAAAGCACACAGGGAGAGGAAGATCATTAAGAAACTACCAACTACTCATCCTGAGGAGTGCAATTTCTTTGAGGAAAAATGTATTAACATAGTAGCTGTCATCCTGATGAGCCAACAAGTCGCATGCCTGTTTTCTCACTCATTAGCAGCCTACTTCACAGGGATTCTGTGGGGACACACTGATGGCAGCCCTTCTGAAAACACTAAATGTGCCACACACATTATGGTATCCCCCTTTTAGAAAATCTTAGCTTCTTTCCAACTTTATTGGTAACCCATGTTTTTTGCTTGTTTTTTAGAAGAGAAGGTGGGACTCTTATAAATAATGATTTTTCTCTAGGGTTTACATCCTCAGTAAAAAGTATGTACATTAAAAAAATTTTTTTTGTTGTAGATTGACAGAATGCCTTTATTTTATTTGTTTATTTTATGTGGTGCTAAGTATTAAACCCAGTGTCTCACATATGCTCAGCAAGTGCTCCACCACCGAGCCACAGCCCAGCCCCAGTATGTGTGTTGCTGCATATATTTTTTCTGTAAAATATTTCCAAAAATCTGAGGAATATTTATATTTATGGCATCAATTCCAAATAAAAGTGGAAAACCAAGCCTGTGATTAACTCTGGATTCATGGGGACTGGTTCAAAGACTCCTGAGGATACCAAAATCTAAAAGAGTACAGTGTTTGCATATAACCTCCACACACCCTCTAGTATGCTTTACATCATCTCTAGATAACTTGAAGTACCTAATACAATGTAAATACTACGCAAATAGTTGTAATACTGTATTGTTCAGGGAATAAAGACAAGAAAAAAGTCCATGTATTCAATACAGATTCAATTTTTTCCCCAAATAAATACTTTGTATCTGCAGCTGATTGGAATGCATGAATACAGAGAGCTGACTGTATCCTCAGGTAGGCAAATGAGTTCCCAATAGGTAGTGTTGAAAGTTTTCAAGGACAGACAGATGACTGGACAAATTTTCAAGAATAGATGGTGCAAGGAAGGAAGGAAGACCAGGTGGTGTGTGGAAGGAGCACAGAAACTGGGGGTGGACAGGATATGACTAGAATCCCAGACCCACCGGCTCCTGCTAATCATGTGATCCTTGTTACCTAAACCAACACTGTGTCTACCTCCCTCACTGGACTCTGAGAACCCAAGAAAAAGAGTTACTCTCATAAAACCAAGTACAGTGTCTGGGACATAATAAAAGCATGGTGAGCAAACAATAGTTTGGCATGGCCTATAAGCTTGAAGGTCACTACCTGGTGGTAATGAGAGATCAAGTCACAGTTCAAGCTCTCCTCAGGTCAGTTAGTTTTACACAGAGGGAATTGATCAGTTTTGGTGACTAAAGTGTGACAGCAACAAAGAAGCAAGTACCTGGTGCAGAGAAGACATTTGGCAAATATCACTGTCCCTTCCCCTCCCTGGTCTGTAATCCCATATACTCAGGAGGCTGAAGGAGGAGGATTGCAAGTTTGAGGCCAGCCCAGGCAACTTAGCAAGACCCTCAGCAACTTAGCAAGATTGTGTCTCAAAATAAATATAAAAAGGATTGGGATGTAGTTCAATGGTAAAGCACTCCCCAGTACCCCCACTCCATAAAAAATGTCTACTTTTTAAATGAGGCCTTCCCACCAGTAGAGTAGAAGAGGGGAGGGAATTGGGGAAGAAGAAAAGAAAGGGGGAGATCATGGGGAATGAAATCAACCAAATTATGATATATGCATGTATAAATATGTCACAATGAATCCCACTATTATATGTAATTATAATATATCAATTAAATTAAAAAATAAAAAACTGAACCTTCTCTCAGGCAACCTACTAAAACTGCAGTCACAACTGTCCCTGCTCCATCACTCTCCACCTCATTTTTCACAGCCCTTATCACAATCTGACACAGGATATACTGGACTTGTTTATTGTTTGTCTGTGCCCAGTGGAATGTGTGCTCTGGGAGAGCGAGGATTTCTGTCTGGGCTTTTGCTGCTATATTCCCAGAGCTATAACAATGCCTGGCACATAGGTGGCACTCAAAAATGGCTATTGAAAGAACAAATACACATATGACCAGGTCCCCTGAATGTTATGGGCCTCTGAACATGGTGCTGGTTCCCAGTCAGTCTGCATTTTAAATGCTTTGAACCTGCACCAGCCCCTGCCCGAGACTTCTGACCTATGCTACCTGTGCTGTGACATCATATACCAAAATGACCCTTCACTTCCATTAAAAATAAATGATTACAATGTAACTGTTGGTAAAGGCAGCACTGAGAACACCTACCCTGTACCAGGTCACGTGCAATGCACAGCCTACTGGGCACAGGGAGCCCACATGGAGTTAAAATACCAGACATAATTACTGCAGCTCACATAGAGCTAAAATAGCCAGAAACCGATTCAGGGTAAAATCTTGGAAAATCCACTTGAATGCTTCATTTCCTTGTTTATAAAATGAGCATCTCATGAAATCAGGTGTTATTAACTCTGTTGTTAAACGCTTAAATATTCGCTTTGAAATTACAGCTGTCCAATCTGCTTTTTGGTTCAAAGCTATTCAGAGCCACAGAGCACCTTGCTAAAAGGAGCTGCACCTGCCCATTCTTCCCAGATCAGAAGCGGGGAGGGGCGGGGGAGTGGAGGCGGACGGCTCACCTCTTCAATTTCCAGGTCAATGCTGTACAGTGTCCTCTGCAGACGGAGGCTCCCCAAGTGGATGTGTTTGCCTTCTTCCTCCTCAGGACTGGGCCGCTCGTCACTGTCCAGGAGGAGGTGGCCTTTCTGCTCTGCCAGCACCGCCTGATGCTCAGTGCGCTGCAGCTGCCTCACCTTCTCTTTCTTGCCCCTGGCAGCCCTCTTGTCTTTTTTCATTTTGGGGGTCAGCTTAGGCGAGTTCTGGATACTGGAGTGGGAGGAGTCCCATGCCAAGGTGGCATTTTTCATCTCTATCTTGATGTGAGGACTGGCAGGTTTGTTCTTTATCATGTGAACCTCTTCCATTAGAAACAAACTCTGATAGGAGTTGTGAGAGAGGTGCAAAGATGAGACACTGGATCAAGACCAGGGAGACAAGCCTAGGGCGCACACTCACGTAGCAAAACACATCAGGCTATACAGTGGAAGGAAGCTGAAGGGCAAAAGGCAGCTCATTAGTGTAGCCTCGCCTCAGGCCCGCCAAGGGGGGTCTCAAGAGCTTGGGGACAATCACAGGAGGTACAGGGACTTTGTCCACGGACCCAACCCTCTACACTAAGCTACTGCTAAGCTACTCATTCCTTTTCTGCCAGCCCAATATGGACCAAAGGACAACTAACTGTTATGCAGCCCCTTGTTCTAACTCAGGAGCAGATAGGAAACCTAAAAGGCACTCCCATCCCCACCATCCTGTTTTCCCTCTAGACCACTCCTGCAGATCACAAAGCCTGCCCCTTCCCTCACCTGCAACATGACACCTGTTGGGAGAGGATGAACTGAAACTGTTGCCAGGCTTAGGTGGTTAGGGTGAGAAAGAGAGTCTAAGGTTTTGTCTTCTGAAGAATACTCCTTGCCGAGAAATCCTCATGTCTTCAAAGCCCTGCCTCAAAACTTGTGAGAATTCAACCAATCATGGATGGAACTATGGCTCAGTGGTAAAGCGCTCACCTAGCATGTGTGAGGCCCTGGGATCGATCCTCAGCATCAAATAAAATATAAATAAATAAATAAAATAAAGGTGCTGTGTCCATCTACAACTTTTATTTTTTAATTTAAATAATTTTTTTAAAAAAAGCATTCAATCAACTAAGGGACAGGCCTTCATGGAAGCAAAAGGTATCTCTCTGAGAAAGACCCCTTGGGAGGAGAATGAGACTCCTTTCCTCCAGTTCACTTCCAGAGACTCCCTCAGTTAAATTAAAGGAAAAGGGGATGCTTGAAGAGGGAAAGTCTCTCTGAAATTTATTGGAAACACGACCACTGTAAACCACAGTCTGGGACCTTCCCATAAGATTTGAATCCTCTTCTGACCACCCTCTTAAATCTGTCATCTCTATAGAATGTCACCCCTGTTGGATTCTAATAATGATTTTTGAAAAAAATTAATAAAAGAATTTGTGCTATTAAATACAATATATAATCACTTTCTCGTACTCGTGGGTCCTAAACTTCTAAGCTTACTGTCCTCCTTCCTAATACCACCACATCTTGCTCATTCCTAATCCCCAATCTTCCCAGAAGTATCGCATTTCTAAACTTCCTACATAACATTCACTCTTGATCAATCTTGGGTTTAGTCCCTGTTTGCCTAAAACAGCTGTTGGTTTCATTTGTTCAAAGCCTTCCTGAGAAACTGAGCTAAAAATAACAAATATTTTGATCACCTTCATAGAGTAAAACCACAGGTTGACAGAATTTCTATCGTTTCTCTGCCCTGGAGTTACTAAGATGATGAAGAGTTTAGGCTTTAATGAACTACTAAAAAATATGTGGGTGCCTAATCATGTGCACAATTCTTCCTCCACATTTCCTTTTTATTAGCCCTGCCCTCCCCCAGGAGGATTTCAGTTCAGGTTACCCTGCCCTGTCACAGTGAGGCAGATGGGGGTCTTAACACTTGCATTTATACCTACTTGGATTTGCACTTGCCAGGACAACAGAATCTTAGAGGTGCACAAACTGTAAACCTCAACTTTACCATGGACACTGACCATCAAAACTCTAATTTCGTTCACCAAAAGATAAGAATGCATCAGTTAAGCAGAAGAGGGGCTACAAATAAAATGCAAGACACCAGATAAAATACAAGATACCCAGTTAAATTTGGATTCCAGATAAAGAATTTTTCAGTATAAGTATATCCCACAAAGTATTTAATTGGGCATCCTGTGTCTTTATTTATAAAATCTAACCACACTACAATGGTGTCAAGCAAATAACTGCCCTTCTACAAGTTATCTCTCCCAGAAATTGTATCCCTTTGTCTATCCTGTATCCACACTACCCAAGAGGAAGCAATGAGCTCTTGTGCAGAATGTATTTTCAGGGCATATCAAATAGAGAAGAGACCATGCTTGCTTATCTATCAGATCCCCAAGGCCAATTTTAAAAAGAGAAAGGTAGCCGGGTGTGGTGGCGCACGCCTGTAATCCCAGCACTTGGGAGGCTGAGACAGGAGGACTGCGAGTTCAAAGCCAGCCTCAGCAACTTAGTGAGGCCCTAAGCAACTCAGTGAGACCCTGTCTCTAAATAAAATACAAAATAGGGCTGGGGATGTGGCTCAGTGGCTGAGTGCCCCTGAGTTCAATCCCCGGTTCAAAAAAAAAAAAAAAGAGAGAAAGGTAATGATGCAAAATAAGAAAGCAGAGGGTGAAAGCAGGCTTCTGCAGCACCATCACGGAATTTCAATATGCAGAAAATAAGTCAGACAGGCAAGTTCCACCCTGGTTATTCTCATATCCATTTCCTAGAAGATGACTGGAGAGATATAATCTCAGGAATAGTCTCATTTTAAAAGACTGCTTCAGAGGGTCCCCCAGGATTGAGAAAGATTCTCTCTAATGAATTCAGCAACATTTATAATAAACAGCTGCCTTACACCTAAAAAACAGCTCCGACCCACCAACCCCTAATGAAGTCAACATAATTCTAATTAATAAGCACATGAAGATAATGAGAAAGAAGCAGCTTAGAGTTGGGAAAGGATTAAGCAATAAATACTCATTATCTTGGGCCACACATCTACTTTAAAGAAGGAAAAACCCTGCCAAGAGGCATAGGATAGAATGGGACTGAAGTCTCATGGGACATAAAATAGCGCTGTGGGTGATTTTGCTATTATTAACTCTGATCCTTCCTGGACAGAGGAAGGAACTCTGAGATGAAATGTCACCTGCTAATACAAGTTCTCACTAATAAAAGAAGTGAGCCCCTGAAAAACAAAGGGAGAACAAGACTGTATTATACACTCTATTTCTTCATCCAAAATCCAACGAAAGCCATCCACTAACAAGGATATAGAAACAAATGGGAGGGAGGACTTTTGGTCAACACATCTGCTTTTGTCCATGACTGGATACTGTGGGCTCAGCAAAGCAGGAAGTATCTGACTGTCATCAGATCACGTCTCCTCACATGACTCTGGCTGTCATCCTAGCAGCCAAGCCAGGAAGTGGGAAGGAAACGGGGATGGGGATGTGTTCTGGAGGACTAGCTTTCTTGACCCAACAAAATTCACCTGATTAACTATGAATAAGTGATAATATAAATAAATAAATTCTGAGAAGGTATATTCCAGTCTTAATAGGAAAATCAAGTTTGTTTTCTGCTGAACTCTAAGGGAGTAATATCCATCCCTCAAACACCTGAGCTTTGAGTGTTCATGGCACCAAAGTCGCTTTCATATTGTTCTCACTGGCAAAGAAAGATGAGCAGGAGCACAGGAGTGTCACTGTTAAGGAATTCCAGTCCACATGGCACTGCTGCCTTTTTTTTTTTTTTTAAATAAGTGTTAACCAAATATCTATCTCCCTCCACCCTCCCAAATATATCTTCCTCTTATATCATGTATTTGTATTATTCTGATGGCACAAAGAACACGGCCAAAGTACGATCAACTAACCACCTGCAAGGAAGAAAACTGGTACTTACTTAACTGTACTTCCCACCATGATCTAGATTTATGACTAGTTCCATGTCACTGCATTCCCTGCATCGTGAGTGGCAACCACAGGGCAGGAGAAAGAAAGTATCAAAAAAGGACTTAGTATATCAACCAATCAAACTGACAGCAGCAATGATAAAGGGGAGGAAAACCTGACAGTTCTGGGCTTCTAGGTTTAAATCCCTTAAAAGCCCAGTGAGTTATGACATGAATTCAGGTCAGGCCTAGGTGGAAGGGTCTTGCTCTGGGAGGGAACACTAAGCCCAGGATCAAGTCATCCAGGAAACGTAAAAGTTCACATGAATTTAAAAAGATAACTAGTCTGTCCCTTAATTCAGTGTCTTCCATGCCTCCTTCTTACCAACTTGCCAAAAGGCTCAAAGCAAATCAAAGCCAATGTGGTTAACCTGTGCGGCCCCTAGAACAGAGGCAGCAGTGAGTTGTGCCAGGGACAGCTCCTGACACAGAGCAGGAGCAAGAAGCCACTTACCTTAAACCTGTCAACAGCCACCGATGCTTCCGAGAGGGACTTTACAGAGAATGGTGTTACTTTCAAAGCAAAAGTCATGGAATTGAAGACAGTCACCACTGTGAAAGCCTTAAAATGGGAAAGGAGGAGAAACTGAGCATGATCACCCTATGCAACTACAATAACAAGACATCACCGATTTCCTTTCAGGTGGTAGAAGGGCTGCAACTTGGCTGTCAAATGTTACTACAAGTCATATTTTTAAAAAGGTAAGGTTTTCATGAGACCTTCAATTAAAATTCTCAGTAAATCTGAACCACAGGTTGATTGGTATTTACAGAATTAAATCCAAACCTAGGTTGACTAAAAATAACCCATATACTATCTGCAAGGGCTGGCTCCCCACTTGTCAATGCTCCCCACCCCTGAGGGTTCCCTGACCTGTGCTGCTGTCAGATCGAAGCCCAGGGTCATGTGAACAGAGAATGTCACCACACTGGCAATCACCACCACAATGGGAGCCACACCAACAGTGATGCTCTGAAAGTACCCAGCTTTTTCCAATATCCGACGCTCCTCCTCTCGGATTTCTATGAATGAAAAAGAAGACACCTTTAAACCAGGTCAAAAGAAACGTTGGGATTTTGTTCCTCCAAAACCAAACAAGACTCAGTCCTCAGCCACAAGCAGGTTTTTAAATGGCCATTTAATACCTATGGTGCAAACATTAATGACTTATCAACTCTACCATTAGAGCTGAAGTTTAAAATGGATCAAGTCACAGGAAAGAATATAATGGGAAATAGTTACTACAAATGACTACAATGATCATCTTCTACCTTTTTCTTGTAAGTCTCTTGGGTTTAGAAGAAACAAATAAGTTAATTGTATCTACAACTGGCAGTTTTATTTGCTTACCTGGTTGTTGTTTATTTTTTGCCTCAGGAATTAAGAAAGGACTAAGATTTCTTAAAATGTCTACAGTATGTTGGCAATGGGACAGGAGATGGCACACAGAAAAGCAGTTGGAAAATGGAAGATGGGTGAAATACAATTTCTACAGGCAAAATGTAATTTTCTTAAGTATTTGCAAAACTGACCCCCTTATTAACAAAGCAATCACAGACTACTAGAACCACTGAGTAGGAAGTAAGCCAATAAAATGGCAAGGTATCAACCGGATGCAGAGGACACGCCTATAATCCCAGCAACTTGGGGGCTGAGGCAGAAGAACTGCAAGTTCGAGGCCAGCCTCAGCAACTTAGCAAATTGGGAATGTGGCTCAGTGGTAAAGCACCTCTGAGTTTGATCCCCGATACCAAAACAAACATACACACACACACACACACACAGACATGAAGGCAAGTTTTTTTAAAACATAAAAATGATTCTTTGCAGCAATGCACTGACCCTAAAGGCACTACCACTGCCCACAGTATCTTCAGAGCTAGTTTGTAAGTCACTTATAAACACCAAACTTGATTCCCGCAAAACAAGACCAAAACAAACGAACAAACAAAAAACCCACCAAACTCACTGCTTTAACATTGATCATACATCTTGGCAATGAATAACATAATAAGCAAGAATCTTCTTCAAACTGACAAAAACAGATGATGATACAAAAGAGGGGACTGAAGGATGAGTGGAATCTCAGAAAGATCATACAATGGCAGAAAGAGAGTCCGCAGGGACCATCAGCAGTCACCCTACCATCAACATGCCTGGCACGTCCACTTAGAAGCCATTTGTTCCACTCTGGTGGAAACAAAACTACCACTTTACAAAGCAGCCCAATCCATTGCTGGGTACTTCAGAGAAGTCACCTTTAGATGCTTCTTAGCTTAACAGCCTTCATGAAAAAAGTAGAGTCCAGAGTTGGACATAAGTTTCTGAAGGTTTAATTAATGAAACTACACCAGTTACTGTGATCTAAACAGGACATTTCTATTTCACCTAAAATCACAGTAGCTGTTGAACAGCACTGTATTCAGTCAGCTCAATGTGAGATTATGTCCATTAAAGGCTCATGTAGTTTTTATTTAAATTAAGGTTAAATGTACCCAAGTATTCCTATTTAAACTCGAAAGTGCCTTTAAATATTCTTGTTAGGGCTGGGGTTGTGGCTCAGTGGTAGAGTGCTTGCCTGGAATCTGTGAGGCCCTGGGTTCGATCCTCAGCACCACACACAAATAAATAAAATTAAAAAAAAATATTCTTGTTAAATTTCACCAGTTTTAAGGCCCATCTTTCCAACTTTTATTAAGATCATTCTGAATACCCCATCTGTACTAATTGATTCCTCCCAGCTTTGCGGCACTTACATATTTGACATATTTATGCTTGCACTGAATTTACAGATCAGGATGGGGCCAGGCACTGAGAACCTATGACTCAATATAAACAATTATTTTAAAAAATAAAACAAGCCCCTGGTGAGCAGCAGAACTAGGGTCAGAGTCCAGGCACCCTGACGCCCAGCTAAACTTGGGGGTCCCACAGCTAGTTTTGGCATATTCACAACCAGAGTAGAGGGAATGGACCAAAGTTGAACTCTCAGCAGTCATTAAGTATTATCTTCTGTGATATCCTCACAGCCAAGCAAAATGAGGGAATACAGAGGCTTTGGAATCAAAATCACTCTAATTAGCTGTGATATCTTAAGAAAAATCACAATTTCTCCACGTCTCCATTTCCTATCTGTGAGATGAAGTTATGAGTTCAAATCTCTAAGACCCTTTTTGAACATCAAGGTTCTATGACATTATGATTGTAGTCTAGAAGTCCTAGTATCTAATGTGCTCAGGAAGTAAAGTGTAAGTGATCAGACCCAAAGAATACAGAAATCCTTCTACCCCATGCACACAGAAAATCTTTAAACTCACTTTGAACACTCTGAGAAAATGCTTTGACCCAGGCATACATTTTAATAAATTTAATGTAGGTGAGAACTTCATTCATCTTCTGGACACGGTCATCGGTGGCGGCCACACACTTCCTCCTGAAATATGCAGTGAGCCGTGACACGAACATCTGAAAGGAAAAGCAATGCAGTGCCAGGTTAGAGCTCGTTCAAACTGAAGAACTGCTCGATCTACTTAAGGTCACTCTGTATAAAGCAAATAATCCTGCTTTCTGGGACAGGCTGGATTTTATGTAGTTGTGTTACTTATTTATTTTTTTTAAATAGAAGTGATCTACTGAGTTATAATAAACATTATCCAGTTCTTACCTCTCTGTATGGCAGGGGGATAGATAACTGTTTATTCTCAGTGCTCATAGGTACTGAGTGCTGTCCAAGCAGAAGCAGGAGAGAGAGCCCTACCATTGAGTGTCAACTGAAGACTGGGTAATTCAACCCCTGTGTCACCTGGGGTAGGGTCTACCTTCTGGCTTTCTCCTTCATTCAGACTCTTTTTAAATGTCAGTGGGAGCCACTTTTATGCAAGTGACACCTTACTTCCTCTAAAGTCAAAATCCTGTCTATGCAAACTGAGCACTACACAGCTCCAGACTTTTCCAAACCAGGCACCTGCTCTGAGGAAAATTCCGAATGGAGGGTGATGCCTACTATAATCCAATGGAAATAATTTGTCTGTTAAGGCGTAGCTGCCAAGATACAGCCAGGAGGCTTACTCACCATTGCTGGATAAAAGAGGATAAAAACAGCTGATCCCAGGAAGCCTGTTGGTCCTAGAATGATGACATTATAAATCATGCCCAAGATGGCAACAACAGGTCCTCCAGCCAACAAACTGCCAACAGCAGCTGCCTCGAACATCCTCTGCCCATCATTGGAGCAAATATTGATGAGCTGCAAGATGGAAAGAGCAGTGAGGGGACCCTGCAAGGGCACAGGTCACTCACTTCAGGAGGAAGACGAAGGACAAAGCAGGGCCCTGGGGAAAGGAGGAGCTCAAGCTGGAAAAGTGAGTTCTGCTATAAAGCACACACCCTCCTCTCACCTCACCCAGGGACTTCTCTTTAATGTTCTTTAACTTAAGGATCTTCTTAAATGCCATGGTTAGGATGGCCCCCCGCAAGCGGACACCAGTTCGGTAATTCAATGCCCAAGTCAGTGCAAGCGACCAGGACCGCACAACTTCTGTCAGAAGGAGGCCCAGGACCAACAGCAAGCTGTACTGCAGGTTAGACTCTGTTGCCTGGGTATACTCCAAGAGGTGTTTCACCACAAAGGCCTACAGGGAGAAACATACACCACTGTCAACATCCCCACAGCACCCACACACAATGCCACAGGGTTATGTTAGGTTAGAAAGAGTAGGCTGCTCCACGACATAGTGATCGGTGTGCAAAGCAAAACCATCCTGGAGGACCGAATATTACTGAAACCTGCCTACAGTAATTTACTTGGGGCATTTTGTAGGAGGCAGGTCTAAATCAAGACTTTCTTCCTTAAGAACTCCATCAAAACCATTACTCTTTCTAATGTAACATAAACCTGTCCATGAGCTGAAATTAATTCTAAACACATGGTCCTTCAAAAGTATATATTGACCTTATGCAAATATCTCCACACATGGATACATTTCTTTAAATGAAATTAAGACCTTTCTTTGTATTGTTTCAAACGTGCTTATTTGATAAAAAGGAACAGTGTACCTACAGTTGTACTGGGGAAGAGTGAGAAGTGCATTTGCAAAACATTCCTGAAAATAAACATCAGCAGTTTAATAGTACAGAAGAAAGCAAACAAAGCAGACTATCAAAAATCCAGAGCCCCTCCCGTGGGCCCTCCCCACGCCCCACTCCCTCCCAAAAACAAAAACATGTTACCTCAGGTAGCATATGTCTAACACCACCTGCAGGGAGGGAAGGCGGCCAGCCCCCAAGAACCACCGAGTGCCACCTCCAGCTCTGAGGTCCTGCAACGCCGGAGCACACACTCACACAGGCACATTCAGCAACAGTATTAAATACCAGGAAGTGGGAAGTAATGTGCTTTTATTGAAAATGAAAAAAATATAAAGGTACCATCTTCAAAGAGCATCTCACAAACACTGTACAAGGGCAGGAGCATTGCAGTAACATACAGTGGGAACATACAGAGTCAAGTTACACAGGGCTGGCCATCTAACAGGTCATCTGGCCTCCGACTGTTGTTTCAACTACACACAGTAGAAATACAGAACAGAACCAATATCTGCTTCCAGAGTCCGAAGTAGTACATCAGGCTGACAGCATTTAACTGGTCAGGGCTCCTGAAGTTGCAATGATTCTGCAATGGAGGAGATTCTCTAGAAATAAAGACCTTGCTGCTAAGGAAAGAGAATTAAAAAACAAAACAAAAAACTCCTTAAAGAGGTACTCTGCTTTAAAATTGCTAATGCAATCAGTGCACTAAGCTGTGAGGAGTTACCTCTGCTCAGGATAGAATACAAAATTCTAGGCCTTGAGGAAAAACTGCTGGCATCCTTGGGAGTCTTTTCAAGTCCTTGCAGCTAAAATTGATCATGGCAAAAATTAAGCCAAACAAACTACAACAAAAGAAGGCCAAACCAATCCCCCACCCTAAAAGAAGAAAAAGAATTAACTTAAAACCCATCCACCCATCTACCCTGGTTCCTTTAGCAAAGGTTAGCACAGCTATGAGCCAGCACTGAGTGATGGGAAAAAAATGGAGACAGGCACGATAGTCCTGAGGTAACTAATGCTGAATTCCAGAACCCAGACTCTCTCTGGGTGCATTTGTGTTTCTTATTTTTTCCTGAAAGTAACTTAATACCAGGTATTCACTAGGCTGTAGGAGGTCCCCACCAATCAGATTAATGTCAAGTCCCAGTAAACAACCTGATCCATTAGATTTCAGATTCTAAGAACTACTGAATTTCACCTCTCCCTCCCTCAGATTTTTTTATGTTTATATGCAGTGTTTGGGTCCCCACTGCATACAGCTGGGCTGTTGGTTTACTAGCAAGAAGATTGGCTTCTTTTCCAGTATGCATCCAAAATGCAGAACTGAGTCACAGGGTCAAAGCCCCTTCTTCCGTGAAGCAACTCAGTACGATGGCGTGCAGTGACGCACTTTCTCACACACTGCGGCACTGAAGGAACAGTCTCCAAAGGAAGGCGTGAAAGGACAGCAGATTGTTGTTTGGGGTTCCTTCCTTCCCATACCTTTAGAGTGCCATTTTTCAGCACAGGGTAAGAGCATCAGCACCTCCCAGAGGGGAGGAACAGGGAAGGTAAAAGACAACAAATGTTTACACTATGTAAAACTTCCAGAGGGGGGGAAAAGAGGAAACAGCAGATTAAAGAAGTTCCAACACACAGGGTTTTTAAAAAGCAATGACATTTCAAACTATTTCATATGGAAGAAAAGAAGGTTTTCATGAAAAATCCAAATAAAATTCAGTTTTTAAAAAGTTACACATTTGTCATTTAAATCTAAACAAACTGGGAGAAAACTCGAGATTGTCAGCATAGCTGTCTGGCTGTGGAAAGCATTCCCAGTGAATAAACGTTACCTTACCTGAACTCTTGGCGAGAGATTCTGCCCAGCTTGACTCTCTCATTCTGACCGCAGAATACAGCCATCCTGAAAATTCTAAAGAACAGCTTCTGTCACTGGTTCCACTACAGAGAGACTCCCCCCAAGTCCAGATCCTGACAGCACCAAGCGAGCTGCAGCTGGAGAAAGGTTGGGAGGGGTGGGAACTTACCTCTCTAAAGGCTTTTCACTGTCCTTTCCCCCAGGCCCTGGGGCAGAGCTAGCATCACCAAGAGATGGCGCTGCAGAGGCAGCCTTCTCTTGCAGGGCTACAGGCAGATGCTAACTCTTCACACACAGATCCTAGGTCAGGCCAGGTCTTTTAAACTACCTTGGTTTAAGAAGGCCCGAAAGCATCTCTGTAAGTTTAGTGATTTGGTTCCTCATCTCGGGCCAGGCCCATACACTAGAGATTCTGGTACTCGGTTAACATTTTTGTGCCCCTGGCATCCTGCACAGAGTGCTGGTCCACGGGCACCACCAGAACCTTGGATCATTTTGATGCACGCATATTTAGTATGAGCTGGCCAGCAATTTAAAACACACACACATAGAAAAACACAACTTGATTGTGTTTCATTTGTTCTGTGTATGTCTACCAAGATTCAGTGAGACCTAAGGGGGAACAAGAAATAATAATGTTCTATTTGGGGGTGGTGGGCTATAATTTGGGGAGTCTGTTCTTGTGTAGATTTCTGAAAGAACAGTTTAAGCCAGTTAGAAAACCAAGCCAGATTAGAAAATATGCAAAAATCTAAAATGATATTCCTCAAAAGTCCACACACAGAGGTCTGCTCACTGCTAGTTCTGGTCTCAAAATCACCCTGGTTCTTCAATTTCCAGTTACAAAGAAATGGCTCAGAACTGGAGCTTCATAAACGAAGTCTACGTGGTTTACACTTTTAAATCTTTTCCTCAACCAGATGATGGATGGGTCCATTGCTTTCTCAGGTGTTCCAGGACAGAAGCCCATGAGAGAACACTGGCCTTGAGCTGCTCTTCCCAAGAGGGCAAGAGGAGAAGCGTGCTGCATTTTCCTGTTAAAGGAAGGTACTCGCTTTCCCTGGCATCTAAAAGAATTTTCTAGAGATTAGCATCCCAGTGAGCTGCATCATAAATAAAAGATTAAGGAATAGACAGATGCTTGAGGGTGTGGCCTTAAAGTCAAGCTGAACATGCACAAATAACTTTTTTTCCCGTAAAAAATTAAAATCCCAGCAATCCATGGAATTTATTTCTTTCTTTGCTTTCTTTTTCTTCCTTTCTTTTTTTGTTTTAGAAGACAGTGGAATAAAGAAAATCCACTGTAGCTTTATTCAGAAAGCCTGAATACTATGCTACACAGATGAAAGAATTCTATGAAGGATCAGAGTAGCCACCAGCCCTGTAGTGAAACAATGACAGAAGCTCTTCTTGGGGGAAGCTGGCTCTATGGAAATGTTTGCCATTTTGGTCAGTAATATAACAACATAACATTTTCGTTAAATGGTCCCTTTTATTTTAAAACTTATATAAAAGTATGTTAGTTGGTCAATTAATATAGAAACACAATACCAGAAAAGAAGTGTCCTCTGCTTCAGAAAAAGAGATCAAAACTTTTAAAAAGACATAAAACATTTTAAAAAACAAAATGAAAATAAAACTGTAAATTAGTTTTACCTAATCACCATGCATTTTAGGCACATACTTACCAAAACCATGAACCTCCAGCTTACCCACACACGGAAAATGCACAGTATAAGCAGTATTACTGCTCCGATGCCTCAAGGCAAATATGTAGAGAATAGATTTAATCAAAATCTCAAGTGTAAGGCAGCACAGCAGGTGGAAGAAACAGGCGCCCAGGAAACTGTGACTGTCAAAGGCTCCCTTACCTACTCTGCTTCCAAACAGACTAGGAAAAAACATGGCTGCCACCCCAACACTTGCCATGGTTTCCACTATATACCAAAACTTGAAACAGACTCCAGGTCAGACTCAGAAAACCTTCTTCAGGGTTCATTTGCCAAAGGACTGTCAAACATGACAATTCCACCTCCAAGCATTCAGTATATGTCACCAGCACTGGCTAACAGCCCATGCCACAGAATACTGCACTCACCCACTCGCGGCACTGTCAAGACACATCTGCCCAGACTGAGACTGTCACTTCATATCAACACACGACCAAGAAGCCTGGTCCTGTGCAGAACCAGGATCAGTTCAGTGTCACCCCACCCCAGGAAAGCAAGTCAGCAATGTTTCTTCTTTCACAATCATGTCCCTCCAATCTCCTAGCTGCTGACACACCTCCATTCCTCCCAAATCTACTGACCCCTTTCAACAGGTCTGGAGGTATCTCTAAGGCTGCTAACTAGCCCAAAGGTGAGCACAACCCCTGCAACAGAATGAGACAGTTAGAGCTGGCCGTGGCCGGGCCCCTGGAGACGGTCAGAAAAGATGGCTAGAACTTACTGGTCCACTGAAGCCGGCCAGCTGCGTGATCATCAGGCACACGATGGACAGGATGAGCCTGGTGCGGCAGAAGATCCATACAACCCTTCGCAGGGAGGCAGCGTCTGGCCCAACTTCATTCAGCTCTTCTTGCCACAGTCTCTCTAGTCTTAACAAGGGCACATGTCCTCTGTTACAAATCTCCCCAGGGGAAAAGACACACCCTAGCTTCCCGCCTGCCATCACTTTGGTCTCCAGGATCTGTCACTGCACACACAAGCCTCTCCTTTAAAACTATGCACATAGTCTTCACCTTCTGGAAAAAAATTCCCTTCCTGGGTAAGTGCATAAAATGATGAGAGCAAATCCCTTTCCTTCCACCACCCCCCCCAAAAAAAGTTCTATCCCTGAGTAGAATTTGTTTGTGCATAAGAATTTCCTTTTTCGAGGGTCCCAACCCTTTCTGAAGGATCCTGTGGTAAAATGCAAAGCTGCAAACTAGATTTTAATGGTACATTCAGCTACCACAAAAATGTATTCTGTCACAAGGCAGCGACATAATTTCCCTGCAGACTCAGGAAGAGAAGCGGGGCTGAGAGAGAGAAAGAAAGCCCGAGGTTAAAACAGAATTCAATTAAAATAGGAGACAAAGCAGAAGAGCAAAGGGAGAGCCATCCCCAGGTTACCCACCCTCCCCAGGACAGCTCAGCTCCTTAAAGGAGACGGAGCTGCAGACTTCACACTTCAGCAGCCACCCTCCTAGCTCAGGCCCTAGTACCCAGTGTGTGGGAGAAAAGGGTGCACCAGAGATGCCTACCTTCTGCAGTTCACATCCGAAGACTCAAACTTGGACAAAGACCACACGTCCTCCATTAAAAGCTCCCCCTTCTTGTGGGCCACCCAGGCCAGAGGAGAAAGCCATGAAAAAGTCATGCAGGAGAAGAGCCCAGCATTATCCACTGGGTGCTGGTGTCTATGGCGAGAAACCCAAATCACAAACCGGTCAACATGCACTGAGAGGTCAGTCAGTATTTAAAATATACTGTTCAGTAAATAAAACCTTTGACTAAAAACAGGGTCTCCCCAACTCCCCTAATCTTAACCTATTTTTCAAAAATGACTTTGGTGTCTTGTGGATAAGTTATGAACCAGAAGAGCCTCTTACTTGGAAGTGGTCCGGATGGGCTTCAGGGTATTCAAGCCATGATGGTACTTTCCCTTGGGATGTTCCTCATCCAGAATTCTGAGCTGAGAATGCATAGAGACATCCAGGGAAAGGCCCTCAGCTCGGGCTGCTGTTTCCAAGGCATCTTGGCATTCCAACTGTTCCACCATTCAGGGAGAGATACCAAAGCAGTTAATGAACATTAGATAAACATAAGAGCAACAAATCCAATGGACATCAGCTCAAACAGCACATCACTTATCCTATGAGAAATTCCAAAGGAGAGGCAGTTAAACACTAAGAGTGTGATATGAACCCATGAAGGACCTTAAACCAGCTATTTAAAATTGTTAAATGAACAGACCATTTTTTTGGTGGTGGTGGGGAGCACTTTTAGGTTTACAAAACTGAGCAAAAAGTCCAGAGTTCCTATACACCTCTTATCCCCTCTCCATCTCTTCCTTCTATTATGAACATCTTCCATTAGGCTGTATGCTTTGTTAGAACTGGTAAGCCAATGCTGACCCACTGTTATGAACTAATGTCCATAGGTTCACTCTTTTGTGTTGTACATTCTAAAATTTATGTTATTCACCAAAATCTTTTCTGTTTCCCAATGTATACTGAGAGTCAGTCACTTCACTACTAACTTCAAATTCTAGTGTTCATTTTCTATGACAAAAATTCCACAATCAACCCCAATTAAACATACAGAAAGAGCAAGAATATACACTCATGCCTCTTAATTTCCCTCTTATCAGCAACAGGGAAAGTAGATCATAGGTTCTCAGTTGGCTGCCCAGCTAAGGAGTCCCAATACCTACCTTCCTGCAGCATGCTGCAGGAGATCTCATGAGATGAAATGCAAAGTTACACATATTTACTATACAGTTTCTAAGTGTTGAAAATGTATACTTAATAAAAGGTCCACTTGTGACAGAAGAGAGTGGACCACGAACCTCCAGGAGAAAGCTTATGCTTTACTGTGGCTTAAGCTTCCCTTTCCTCAATTTCATTATTTTCTTCTTCTCTCTAAGCAGTGAAGCTCACATTGTCACAAATATTTCCAGCAATGATTGTGAGATAATAACAAACAACAGCTCCCTAATCAAGAAAAAGTTAAGAGGTACAGCACCTAACACACCTAACACACCTCACACAAATAAGAGTCTCTGTTTTGTTTTTGGTACTAGATTTTGAACCCAGGGACCCTCTACCACTGAGTTACATCCCCAATCCTTTCTTTATATTTTAAATTTTGAAACAAGGTCTTGCTAAATTGCTGAAGGTCTCGTTAAGTCACCCAGGCAGGCCTCAAAATTGCGGTCCTCCTGCTTCAACTTCCTGAGACACTGGAATACACACCTGGCTCCTGGGATCTCTATTTGTATATACCACCGCTTTTCCACAAAAAGAATAGAGGCAAATATTAGTAGAACTGAAAGGATGCACAGGGGTAACCTGGATGCCTGGGCTAATCAAACAGAATAATTTTAGCTTTAGTTCACAGCATAATTATGTGTCTTTAGATAAGATAACTGTTTGATATCAGGAATGTACACAGCCCAGGGAAGCACAGTCATTTCCTTTTGCCAAAGGCAAGATAGACTAGGTTTCTAGAGAAAAATAGTATAACATGTCAAATGAGTCAACAAAAAAAAAAAAAAAAAAAAGCATATAAAAAGTTCTTATGCATAAGTGAACACAATTTAGTGGTTCATGTGTAAGTGAACACTTAATTTAGTAGTTAGGGATTATGACTTGGAACAATTAATTGAAGGCTGCTAAGATTCAAATATACAACAAAGATTTTTCTTAGCTTTAAGCTGCATAAAACACAAGAGAAGGGAAAAAATTGGATTAAGAAACAAGGAAGATACACTAAAAATACAAGCATACCTATTACACGTAGTAGAAACTGGGACTCTACAAAAAGCTACAGGGACCAGCCTGATTTGGATATCCATGGCTTCAGAAGACAGTTGAAATCACTTCAAGTACATATTGGGTATCTGCCAAAATGGACTATATACTGCTATACCCCAAACCTCAACAAATTTCAAAAGACTGATATTATACAATGTATGTAATCTGACCACTTTGGAATTTAGTTAGAACTCAATGCAGATTACAAAAAAATCTCCATATGTTCAGAAATTATGCAACACACTTAAATCATATGCGTTAAGGAAAATATCAAATGGAAACTAGAAAATATTTTGAGCTAAATGGTAAGAAACTGCAATACATCAACATTTATGGGATCTAGTTGCTCTGCAACTAAAGCAGAGCAGAGTGGAATCTTGATTGTTTTAAAAATAATGCTTTAAAGTTAGCGGTCAAAGCTATGCCACTCCTTGGTATTTATCCTAAAGAATTAAAGTCATCATCCATAGTGATACATGCATACCCATGTTTATAGCAGCACAATTTATAAAAGCCAAACTATTGAACCCACCTCAGGGTTCATCAATAGATGTATAGATAAAGAAAATGTGGTAAAAATGGAGTTTTACTCAGCCATAAAGAAGAATGAAATTTTCCATTTGCAGGAAAATGGATAGACCATTGTGTTAAGCAAAATAAGCCAAACTCAGAAGGTAAAGAGTTGTATGTTTTCTCTAATATGTAGAAATTAGGAAAAAGGAAAAGAAAGTGGTAGGAATCTCGTGAAAATCAAAGGGAGATTAGTAGAACAGAGGAAAGGGACCAGCAGGGAGGAGAGAAAGGAGAGAGGAGTGAAATTGGTCAAATTATATTGTTATATTGCATGCATGGATGAATATGTAACAACAAATCCCACCAATATGCTCAACTATGATGTACTAAAAAAAAGTGGAAAATTCTGAGAATAAAAAATAATAAAAAAATTAAGCTAGGGATCAAGAAACATTTTCTGTAAAAGGCTAAAATATGAATACATTACATTTTACGGGCCAAAAGAAAAAAAAATCAAGGATATTAGGTAGGTATTTCTATTATGAGAAAACAAATTTCCACAAAATGTTTATTGACAAAATTCAAATTATAATAATGAGTACATTTTTTGTAATATAGATCTATTAATGAGAATGGATTTTTTTTTTTAGGAGGAAGTAACATTTCACTTAACTGAGGTTTAAAATAGTTCTCCCTTTTATCAAAATCAATTGCAAATCTTCATCTGTTAATGGTGATTGGTAATGAAGTTTTACAATTTCATTTTTAAAATGTCTTCACAAAGACTGATTCTGCCAAATGCTGAAATCAATCTGTATGTGATTCTAATAGATCATATTTATCTCTTAGAGGGCATTAAAGAATTCTATTAGATTTTTTTGACATTTGCCTTCATTGTGTCATTGCATTGAAGATTAATCACTTCCATTTGCAAGCTGCCACTAAATGGCAGAGTTACATAGATAATTTTTATTGTGGCAAAATATATATAACATAAAATTTGCCATTTTGTTCATTTTTAAGTATACAGTTCAGGGCCATTAATTACATTCACAATGTTGTACAACCACTGCCACTGCTATTTCCAAAATAAATAGATCTTTCTTATCATCTATGGTTCTGGGGATCAAATTGAGGGCCATGTGTACACTAAGCACATGCTCTACCACTGAACTACACCCCCAGCCCAGTGGGATAGGATATATGGTAATTTCCTTTGTATTTTGATGAGGTCCAAAAAGCACCTTTGGAACCATAATCTGGGCTCAGAAAACACACCTACCTCAAATGTGTAATGAAATGGAGTTTCACCTTTTAACAGCATGAGAAGTAAATGAGGTAGGTTGATAATATTTATGATTCAAACATTACTTGTCATCATAATTGCTTCTCCATGATATCATTTTACATTCCCACTAGCAATGTATGACAGACCCAGTTTTACCACAACCTCACCAGCACTTGGTATTGGCATAATTTTTATCTTAGGCATTCTTACAGGCATGGTATGGATCTCACCACAATTTTAATTTGCACTACTCTAATGGTGAATGATGTTAACATCTATGCTTATTTTCCACCAACAGATCTTTTTTGGTGAAGTATCTGTTCAAGTCTTTTAATCATTTTTTAATGGATTTAGAAAGTTGTTTATATATTCTGGATTCAAGTCCCATGTCAGATATGAGATTTGTGATTTTTCCTTCATTTTAAGGTAAGTTTTTATCCTTTTCATAGGACCATTCATAGAGCAAAAGTTTATAATTTTGATGAAGTCTGATTTATCGATTTTCATTTATAGGTTTTGTGCTTAGTGGCATGTCTAAGAACTCTTTTTTAGATATATTTTTAGTTGTAGATGGACACAATGCCTTTATTTTATTCATTTATTTTTATGTGGTGCTGAGAATTGAACCCAGTGCCTCACACATGCTAAGCAAGCGCTCTAACACTGAGCCACAACCCCAGCTACTAAGAACTCTTAATCCAACACAAGATCATCAAGATCTTCTATGTTTTCTTCTAAAAATTTTGTAGTTTCATATTTTACATTTAAAACTATGATTCATTTCGAGTTAATTTCTATTAAAAATGTAAGACTCAGGTTAAAATTTATGGATGTCCAATTGTTCCAATACTTCATTTCTCCATTAAATTGCTTCTGCACCTATGTCAAAAAAGTTGGCCATACTTGTGTGAGCATACTTCCGGATTCTCTTCCATTCTGGACTCTATTGTCTATCCCTCCACTGATACAACTGGAGCTAAAAAGTAAGTCTTAAAATAGTGTAGTGTAACAACTCTAACTTTATTCTTTCTTTCCAAAATTGTTTTAGCTATTCTAGCTCTTTCACCTTTCCAGGTGAACCAAGTTCAAGAATAAAGAGGTTAATAAACATCCTTTAACATTAAAAGGCATCAAAAAAGGAAAACATGCTATGCCATTCATTAGTATGCTTACATGAGAAAGGCATATTAGGCGAAGGGGAAACTAGAATCTTCACATCTTTCACTCATTCTGTCAACAAATAAGTTACTAAGTATCTTCTATATATGAGACTGTTCTAGATGGTCAGAACAAGAATGTGAAAATGCCTCTGTATATAGCAAGCACACTAATCTCATTTTCTTCATCTAAAATGCCTAGTGACAGTTTTCATTAAAATCTATTAATTGAAGAGTGCAATTAATGAAACAATCCTCTGATTGAAAGTGTTTTTTAAAAAAATATTTTTAGTTGCAGATGGACACAATACCTTTATTTTGTTTATTTAGTTTTATGTGGAGCTGGGAATGGAACCCAGTTCTTCATGCTAGGCAAACACTCTACTACTGAGGTTACGACCCTAGCTTGGATTTATTCTTTTGACCACATGTAACAATATCATGGTACACTACCTCCAGAGTGTTAAGTTATATCCTACACTGGAGGATGCCAAAATCAAAAGCTTTTTTTTTTTTTTTTTTGGTACTGGGGATTTAACTCAGGGGTACTTAACCACTGAGCCACATCCCCAGCCCTATTTTGTATTTTATTAGAGACAGGGTCTCACTGAATTGCTTAGTGCCTCGCTGTTGCTGAGGCTGGCTTTGAACTCAAGATCCTCCCTAGCTGCTGGGATTATAGGCGTACACCACTGCCATCAGCCAAAGGCTTTTTCAAAGAACTCAATGACAGTTGACAGGCAAGGCTTCATTTCCCCAGGCTTATTGTAGGTACTGTGATGACATCAGTAAATGTCCCTGCCTCTGCTTGTAATGTGAGAGACTGAGGGCTCTTATATATTGATTTTAGAATAGGCACTCAGTGAACTTTATCCTATTAGCCCCTACAAAAGTGATCAAAATGGCACTAATCCTCAAAATCTCATGTAATAACAAAACATGGAGTAGGAATTTCCCCAGTAAGGGTGTGAAGAATCTACATTGTTGATTTAAGAAAATGAAAACTTGCCCCTTTACATAGCATACTTTCCAAGTTATACCCCATTTCTGCTATTCCTTCCTAAACAGCTTCCTAATTGTCAATCTCATCATGACCTTTCTCACTGCCTACATCAGGGAATCTCTGATGAAGCTATGAGGATCTGATGCAGGATCCTCTGTTTTGCAAGCTGCACCCAGCTCCTTTAGAGACAGGTCTCTCAAAACAGTAATACCAGATGTTTGTTTAGCTATTGACAAGAACTCTCCAATACTAACATTAAAACAAGACAAAACCAAAATCCAAGTAAATAGAATTCTTACTCTAACAAAACCATTTTCTCTATTAGCCTTAAAGTATTAACACCTTCATAGGAAGAATCTTCCCACAGTTGGAGGCCATAATGAAGTGCAGAGATTTTAGACACAAATTTCAGAAGACAGATATGGGTTTGAATGCCGATTTTTCCACCAGCCTTCACCATGTTATGGAGCCACTTTAAAGTTCAGTTTGCTCACTTTTACCACAGTGCATGCACCGACCACACAAAATTGAGAGGAATTATTGGGATGAGGAAGAGCCCTTAGTTTTAATACATATTAGTTATTTTACCAGAATTTATCCATTGATAAATCTTAGGGCCTATTTCAACTATTTCCTCTTTCCTTTAGCTTCCCTGCCCCTGCCTTCAAGGTCAGGGAATTTACTTCCCCCACCCCTTTGAGTTTAGATTAGTTTGTTCTGGTACCAGGGATTGAACCCAGGGAGCACTTTACCACTAAGCCACATCCTAGCCCTTTCTTGAGGCGGTCTCCTAAATTGCTGAGGGTCTCAATAAGTTGCTGAGGCTGGGTTTGAACTTGCAATCCTCCTGCCTCAGCCTCCCAAGCCACTGGGATTACAGGCGTGTACTGCTAGGACCAGCACCCCCCTTGAGTTTTTCCAGAACCTATACCATTGTAAGAGGATGGAAGTCCAATAAGAGTACCTGGAGGGCAAGCTGTCTTACTCTTGTTTGCATCCCTGGCCCCTGGCATAGTCGATTTTAGCACCTATTATTCACATGTCAACTAAAATACCTTTAGGCTGCCTCACAAACTGCAAAATTATCATTTAATTCTGCATGATATGCCACCGAGGACCTTAACCATTCCACATTTGTTTAGAGTCTCCAGCTGTTTTGCTTATTATTAATAGTATAATAGACAATTATAGTTTATTTTTCTCTTTCTGGATTATGTAGGATACATTCCATCATGGAATTATAAGATTAAAGAGTGTAGCTCCTAGTAATTAGATACCTACCCAATGTGACCCAACTTACTTTATTATAGAATATTAGAATATGTACTCTACTATTATTGCAAAAGAGAAGTGCTACTAGCTTCAGAACTTTCAGTTCTATTTTGTTGACCTGAGGCTACCTCTATTCCATCTACCATGGGATACTGGCCAGAAATAGGAAGCAAGGGCAATTTTATAGCCAAATCTCATGACTAGCATGTGTCTACTACAAAGGCAAACTGTTTACTTGAAAGTGACAAGAAAATATGTACAAATTAATTTAAAACAAACCAACATAGCAGACACTGTTATAAATCATTTACTGATATTAACTCACTAATCCTCATAACAACCTTATAAAGTAGGTACTATTATCCCTACTATATAGCTGAGGAAATGGAGGCACATATATGTTAAATAGCAGTAGGGGTTTGAACCCAGGCTCAAGTTGTCCTGAATCACTCTGCATGTGCCTTTCAAAGGAAAAGCAAGCAAATAAATCATTAACTGTACACGATGATCTCAAATATACCTTCACGAACATTTCCTCTCTCTTCCCCAGGGTGAGTACCAGATAAGCAAACTATATGACTCTAACTAACGTGTTATAAACAAATGATAGTTTTCCAAGTCAGTTTAATTACACAGTCAGAATACGAGAATGTAAAACTATTTTACTTAACTGCAAATATGCATGTCCCTAATTGTTTTCAAACCAAAGATAAGCAGATGCTAAAAGATAGACACATTATAGACTTATATTTAAACGTAAAATAAAAGCAACGTCATACCAACCTGCCAGAAACTGAATAGATGTTTCAGTACTGCATAGATGTTTCAGTACTTCAGTACTCAGTACTCATCTACAAGCCTGGATGTCTAACTTCTCTTCCTCTCTAGGCTCCCTAAAAAGGCTTATGTGGCCAAGCATGCCAGGAGAAAAAAGTGTCTGATTCAAGACAAAAATAAATACATTCTATCAGAGTCAAAATTCTATAAAGTGAGTTATCAACATTCTAAGGTTGAATGGACTGAAATGGAAAGGAACCAAGAGAAAAGACTTAATATATTCAAGCTATAAGAGCTTACTATGTGAAAGCATAAATAATACAGCAGGGTTTGGAATTATGAGTCAGTGAGTACTGCTGGGACAAATAAATACCAGATTGCAGATGAATTAACAGATCCAGGTTTCACACAGTACATTAATCCACCTGGAATTAACCCTAAAACGGTACATAAAAATCATGAAATAAAGTTGGGCATGGTGGTGGAGAAAGGCCAGCCTGGGTAACCCAGCAACCCTGTCTCAGAAAAAAAAAAAAAAAAAAAGAAGAAGAAAAATAATAGTATATTTAGCCTAGCCATGGAAGGGAGGGCAACAGCCTCTATTTCCTCTGTGAAGGCAAAATCTTATCAAAGGTGGAATGGATGGGTTTAAATGTAAAAAGGAAAACTTTCTACATAATGAAATTATCATTAAAGTAAGGGGACAAAGCAAAAAAGTGACCAGATAACTGAAACAATAATATATTTTAAATGGTGAGCTTTTATTGAATAATAATTCCCTGTTCTCCCCCCTTCAGCACTGGGTATTGAACTCAGGGCCCTGAATGTGCCGGGCAAGAGTTCTACCACTGAGATACAATCCCAGCTCCTGAATATTTCTTGATCCATTCATTCAGCACATATGTTCAGGCACTGTTCCAGGAGCTAGGGATACAAGATAGAACAAATAGACCCAATGGCACCAATCAAAAAAAAAAAAAAAGAAAGAAAGAAAGAAAGAAAGAAAGAAAGAAAGAAAGAAAAAGGAAGAAAAGAAAAAAAGAAACAAATTGAATTTTTTTTTTGGAAATGGGAATTGAATTCAGGGGCATTGGGTCACTGAGCCACATCCCCAGCCCTATTTTGTATTTTATTTAGAGACAGGGTCTCACTGAGTTGCTTAGGGCCTCGCTAAATTGCTTAGGGCCTTGCTAAGTTGCTGAGGCTGGCTTTGAACTCGCGATCCTCCTGCCTCAGCCTCCCAAGTTGCTGGGATTACAGGCGTGCGCCACCGTGCCCAGCCAGAAATTGAATTTTAAGATACAACTATACATCTTTTTTTTCATGCATGTATACAGGGTAATAATGTCTGTCTCATTCTGCCCTCCTCCTCATCCCCACTGCCCCACCCCTCCCCTTACTCCCCTCTGCAAAATCCAAAGTTCCTTCATTCTTCCCTACCCGCTCCCCCACTATGGATCAGCATCCACTTATCAGAGAAAACCTTCGGCCTTTGGTTTTTTGGGATTGGCTTATTTTACATAGTATGATATTCTCTAGTTCCATCCATTTGCCTGCAAGTGCCATAATTTCATTCTGCTTTGAGGCTGAGTAATATTTCATTATGTATAAGTACCCCATTTTCTTTACTCATTCATCTGTTGAAGGGCATCTAGGGTGGTTCCATAGTTTAGTTACTGTGAATTGAGCTGCTATAAACATTGATGTGACCGTGTCACTGTAGTGCGCTGATTTTAAATCCTTTGGGTATAAAGAAGAGTGGGATAGCTGGGTCAAATGGTGGTTCCATTCTAAGTTTTCTTAGGAATCTCCACCCTGCTTTCCAAAGAGGCTGCACTAGTCTGCAGTCCCCCCAACAATGTCTGAGTGTACCTTTTCCCCACAACTTTGCCAACATTTATTACTGCTTGTATTCTTGATAATTGCCATTCTGACTGGTGTGAGAGGAAGTCTTAGAATAGTTTTGATTTGTATTTCTCTAATTGCAAGAGATGATGAACATTTTTTTCATGTTTGTTGATCAATTGTATTTCTTCTGTGAAATGTCTGTTCAGTTCCTTAACTCATTTATTGAATGGGTTATTTGTATTTTTGGTGTTAAGTTTTCTGAGTTCTTTAAATCTTCTGGAGATTAGTGCTGTATCTGAGGTGCATGTGGTAAAGATTTTCTCCCACTCTGTAGGCTCTCTCTTCACATTATTGATTGTTTCCTTTGCTGAGAAGAAGCTTTTTAGTTTGAATCCATCCCATTTGTTGATTCTTGATTTTACTTCTTGTGCTTTAGGAGTCTTGTTGAGGGAGTCAGGTCCTAAGCCGAAATGATGAAGATCTGGGCCTACTTTTTCTTCTACTAGGCGCAGAGTTTCTGTTCTAGTTCCTAAGTCTTTGATTCATTTTGAGTTCGGTTTCATGTAGGGTGAGAGATAGAGGTTTAATTTCATTTTGTTACATATGGATTTCCAGTTTTCCTAGCACAATTTGTTGAATAGGCTATCTTTTCTCCAATGTATATTTTTGGCACCTTTGTCTAGTATGGGATAACTGTATGTGGGTTTGTCTTTGTGTCTTCTATTTTGTACCATTGGTCTACATGTCTATTTTGGTGTCAATACCATGCTGTTTTTGTCTCTATTACTCTGTAGTATAGTTTAAGGTCTGGTATTTTGATGCCTCCTGCTTCACTCATCTTGCTAAGGATTGTCTTGGCTATTCTGGGGTCTCTTATTTTTCCAAATGAATTTCATAATTGCTTTTTCTATTTCGATGAAGAATGTCATTAGGATTTTAATAGGAATAGCATTGAATCTGTACAACACTTTTGGTAGTATGGCCATTTTGACAATATTAATTCTGCTTATCCAAAAGCATGGGAGATCTTTCTATCTTCTAAGATCTTCTTCAATTTCTTTCTTTAATGTTCTGTAGTTTTCACTGTAGAGGTTTTTCACCTCTTTTGTTAGATTGATTCCCAAATATTTATTTTTGTTGAGGTTATTGTGAATGGGGGAGTTTTCCTAATTTCTCTTGCAGTGGACTCATTGCTTATGTATAGAAATGCATTTGATTTATGAGTATTGATTTTATATCCTGCTACTTTGCTGAATTCATTTGTGAGTTCTACAAGTTTTCTGGTGGAATTTTTTGGATTCTCTCAATATAGAATCATGTTGTTGGCAAATAGTGATAGTTCCAGTTCTTCTTTTACTATTTGTATCCCTTTAATTTCTTTTCATCTGTCTGATCATTCTGGCTAGAGTTTCAAGGATGATCTTGAGTAGAAGTGGTGAAAGAGGGCATCCCTGTCTTGTTCCAGTTTTTAGGGGAAATGCTTTCAAATTTTCTCCATTTAGAATGATGTTGGCCATGGGCTTAGCATATATAGCTTTTACAATACAACAATACATCTTAAAAAAAGAAATAAAATCCAAACATGGGAGCTTGGCACAGTGGTGCACACCTGTAATTCCAGTGGCTTGGGAGGCTGAGAAAGAAGGATCCGCGAGTTCAAAGTCAGCCTCAGCAAAAGAGAGGCACTAAGCAACTCAGCAAGACCCTGTCTCGAAATAAAATAGAAAAATAGGACTGGGGATGTGGTTCAGTGATCAAGTGCACCTGAGTTCAATCCCTAGTTACCCCCCCCCCCAAAATATCCAACAGGGAAGGGGAAACAAACATAAACTATCTGAATCTTGAACCAATTTTTTAAAAAATTTTAACATTGTTTTAATCAAATAATGTAGCTGTTTATAAACAGGAAATTTTAAGACAATTCTATAGAGCAAAGTGGATTAATCTATTAGTTTAACCTGTGAATTAAAACCAGATCATGTAAATTTGAATTCCACTAAAGTTTGTCACCAGACATAACACTGGTCTAAGCCCTAACCCTCCTAGTGTTGAGAAGCCCTGACACATTTCCCTTAGAGTAAAAGCCACAGCTCTGCAACAGTCACTTCATCAGCTTGATACTGAGTGTGCTAAGTACCCTCTACATGGGTCCCCAGCACCTCCTGTAGAATTCAATTAATGACAGCAAATGGGCCTTGCAGCAAAGAATTTGAAACCTAGGCTACATGTGAGCTTGCAAAAGTCCCTTGTCTTTGGTGTGATACAGCACGTTCCCTTCAGGTATATAGCTCCTGCTTCTCACTCACTGGAATCTATCAGGAGGCAAATGGTGATTTTTAATATGGCATCAGCAGATACTCAGGAGAAACACCTGGCAACATGTAACAATTAACATATGCTGTGTCTACATAATTTTACTATACAAATGAAAATTTTCCAAAGAAAAAAAATCATTTAAACTCAAATATTTTTAGGAATATAAATGCCTAACACAAGAAGAATAGCTTAACTATGGTACATAAACACTTGTCCAATAGAAATAAATGCAAGCCACAAATGTAAGCCACAATATGCAATTTTTTAGTAGCCACATTTAAAAGTAAAAGATAAAATTAATTTCACTAGTACATTTTAATGCAATAAAATATCTACTTAATAATATTTAATACTATATATTACTTTCTAACATAATTATACATAATATAATAACAAGCATAACAATTACTTTTTAACACAACATGTAATTATTGAGGTGTTTTATAAATTTTATACTTGTCTTTGAAATATGGTATGTATTCTGTACTTAGAGCACATCTCAATTCAGATTGGTCACATTTCAAATGCTAAATAGCCACTTGTAGCTAGCAGCTACAATATTGGGCAGTGTAGTCAGTTCTCAAGGGGGGATGTTTTTGCTTGCTAGGGGACATATGGAAACACTTGTGGTTGTCACCGCTGGAAGAGTGCTACCAGCTCTAGTAGGCAGGGACCAGGGGTGGCTCTGGACATCCTACAAAGCACAGGACAATCCTCCACCAAAAAATTATTTGGTCCGAAGTGTCAGAAGTACTGAGATAGCTCTAGGCAGCTAAATATATTCTTAATATATGCTGATCTAGGGGAAAGTAGTTTGTTTTTTTTAACATTATGATACTTTAAATACTTTTCAGCAGTGACTTTCTAAAGCTTCTCCTCAGATGAGATGAGGGCACCCATTTTCTTTACATCTCGTAAAGAGCACAACAGGTGGGGTTCTTGGTGGCCAGATGGCCTAGTCACATACAGTCACCACAGCAGGTGATTCGTTATGGGGAGAAATGCTGCTTGACCCAGGAGTTGAGAACACAGAAGAAGGAAATACTAGTGCCATCTGTATCTTCCCTGTGATTATGTGGCTACGAGACACTGAGCATTTTTTTCCCTACCAAGGTGATGATGAGGCAGAAGCAGTGGAGACACTGCAGAGCTTAAAAGGGACAATGAAGTTCAGATTGTGCTGAAACTCAAACAATGGCCAGGGAATCACACGCACATATATGCCCATCTGAGAGGGAACAGGGCCATTCAGTCCACAAGCAAATAGAGCTGCTTGCACAAGAGACTTCCTCTCCTCTGAGGGCACTAATGCCATCTTCGTGTCTGTGATAATTAATGCATTTATCATGTCACATGGCCATAGTTTGTCTTGGTTGTCCATCTCATTTTAGGCTGCCAGAGCAGAATGTTTGCCGACAGGGCAATCGTGTGGTTTTCCCTGCACCCAAGCCCCTGAGACATGATAACAGGGGTCAGAAATCATTCCCCAGGCTGAGCAATCCAATTCCCTCCTGACAGCAGCACAACAGCGGGGGAGCCTTCCTGAGCCTCAAGGCTGAGGACTCATCCAAGTTGCTCCTGAATGCAGAGATGGCAGCTTCCACTGGCTATGTGGAGGCGATACTCAGCTTCTGAGAGGACTAAGGGCTGGGCACTTCTATCTGCACATGCCTTAAAGAAAAGTGTTTCTGGGGTACGATCAGAATCTGCAGACCTCAGCTCCTGCAGCATAGTCTTTCTCTCCTCTCCATAATTCACAAGATCTTAAAAACAGAATGAGCTGCCTCTTTTTACACAGTCTTCCAGCCCAAGAAAAGCTTTTCTGCAGATGCCCCAGTCCGATGGCTGCCTTTACAACAAACATTTAAAAAGAGAAACTTTTTTTTTAAAGTGGATTTTTAAAATAATAACATTGTTTTATTTAGTTTTATATGTGGTGCTGAGAATCAAACCCAGTGCCTCAGGTGTGCTAGGCAAGCACTTACCACTGAGCCACACTCTCAGCCCTAGAAAGACACACTTTTAAGGGGAACTGTCATACCACCAAATATAGTTCTCAAGAGACTAAGAATATTAATAATCCAATTAAAAAGGAGAAAATAAAATTTTTATTTATTTAAAAAGAAATTTAAAAGTTGATATCCTCCCAAGACCAGCTAACTTCAGGTTTTCCCAACCAGGACATTTCTTTTCCCAAACCTCACATCCTTCCTTCCCAGAGGGTTGTTGAACATGATCCTGACCATCTCAAACTTTTCCCTTAAGAACTTCCAAAGAGCAGCCACTTTAGACAAGAGGGTCAGCAAAATTCTAGAAATAGCCTTCATGGTTGGAAGATGCAGAATGTAGTAGGAAGAGCGTACTATTCAAAGTCATGGGACCTGCTAATCTCAGCACTACCACTTGGCAGCTGCACCATGCTGGGAAAATTGAATTAACTTGGGCATTGGCTCATCATCTATAGCTATGCTGTGTTAACTCTCATTCTGTTGACCAGCTATTCACACAATTCATAGGGTAAATATATGAAGCCAATGGATATAACTTAATACTACCACCATGGTTAAAACAGGTATTTTTCTGCAGATCATAATCCTGCATTACCCCATAATCAGTAGGAATTTGAGGGCTTTCCGTTGTTTCATAATCTTAATTCTAAGCAACTTTATTCAAAGTTCCTGTTACATTGGGATTGGAGATTAACCTTGTTAATACCATGATAATGTTTCAAAAGATTAAAATGAAAATGAATCATGGGGTGGGTAAACACTTGGAGACCACTGATTGAAGGGATAGAACAAACAGACTTTATTCCATGGATCTAGAGCAGAGGTTCCCAGCACTGACTACATGTTAGGATCACCAGAGGTACTTTAAAACCATACCAGTACCTGTGTTCTATCCCCAAAGACTCATATAACTGGTCTTGGATAGGGCATATCAGTATTACAAAAAAAAAAAAATTCTTTAAAGGATTTTGATATGCAGCCTCATCTAAAAACCATTAATTTAGATAGCAGAACTTGTGAATACTGATCTGTTGCACTTGACAAAATCCCTTCAATCAGATTTTCAGGGTTTAGCTTTAAGAAAAAAATATGTAAATAGAATTTGCAAATAAAACTTATTTCAATGCCTAACATAGAGTGCCTAAATATCAAATGCTTAGTACAGGCATCAGGGGTTCCATATGTGACCACGGTATTATAGAGCAGGCTAGAACTCCCCACCATGATAAGAAGAAACACAAAGGTTCCTAACAACTGAGCTGTTCTCTCTACCATGAAATACCACATTTAAGAAAACTGAGTAACTGCTCAATGTCAACCAAAAGTAAATAGAAGGCTATAAAGTTCATGAGATTCTTAAAAATCAAACCAACTACAGTCACATACTGCAATCTATTCTGTGTAGTTTGTCTCTAAAAATATGAATATGTCTGTTTCTATGACAGAGAAAAATGAATCCTTTTTGTCTATATTTGCTTTTAAAAACAAACATATCCTGAACTCCAAAGTTAGGTACAGTGGTCAGTGCTGTTGGCATTAGCTGGCTGTTCATGCGTCTTTCAACAGTCAAACCCACTGGGCCAGGAGAATGGGCAGCAGAAATTAGCACTGAAGGGAAATGAAGAGCTCTGTTTTTTGTAGAAATAACATAACTGAGTGGAACACACAGTCCTAGCCCAGTCTGCCCAGAAAACTTCTCTCTTGGGCCTCTCTCACAGAGAAGTGAGACTAAATGGGAGCTGGTCAGGATGGCCGTTATGATCCCATCTATCTTCTAAAGTACATACATTTATAAATCAATCTTGCTTTCTGTTTCCATGAGCAGGCTTTGTTAAATGAGTTTTCATCTGATATCAATGAACAAAATTAAGTTGATTCTTTGGACAGTTAATTTAGAAAATAATCTTAAATAATTAAAACACATATAACAGATAGTTACCTCCCTAAAAGGAGGGTAGGGAAGGAAGGACTAACCAAGTGTAATTCTGCTAATTAGTGGATGTCAGTGCATCAAATGAATTTCACATTAGTAAGTTTAAAAGTTTTCAGGTTCAACCACTGAAAAAACTTTCGGAGATGCTGTTTCTTGTTTTTGACATTGATATTTTTATTTTTATTTTAAAAAAATTTTTTTATTGTCGATGGATCTTTATTTTATTTATTTATATGTGGTGCTGAGGATCAAACCCAGTGCCTCACACATGCTAGGCAAGCGCTCTGCCACTGAGCCACAACCCCAGCCCCAGATATTTTTATTTTTGGTTAAGAGAGTGGGGAAAATGCTAACACATTAAAGAAAGTATTAGCAGAGGTTACCTAAAAATAGAAGCAAGGTTTCCTTGAAAGTTTTCATTGGCCATTTATAACTTCCAAGTTAACAAAATAAAGACTTGGGTACTTAAAACTGCTTTGAAAACAGGAAGCTAGTTCCAACACTTTTCTTCCCTTTTTGACAGAAAGCTCTTGTAACTCTCGCCAGTAGGCTCTATTTATTTCCCTGTAGCAGTGTTTCCTGGGAAGGCAGCAGCAGTCTTGCTGCGGTTGGCAGCATGAAAGCTCATGACCAAGGCAGCAGGCCAGCCTCAGGAGCCCCTTCAAGGGGAGCTATCACGCAGTCCCAAGCGGCACAGTCACCTGGGCTCTGCACCAATGGCAGCCCTGTTGTCATCTCCACCAGAGAGTTCTGGGCTGCTACTGGAGACCAACAGCTGGCAGGCGGCCAGATACCATATCACACCCAGCAGCACCCAGAGAGGACTGAGCCTTACGAAGCTTTTTATGGAGGGAAGGGGTGGGGGCAGGTGTTCTTACTCATCTTAACACTATCCAGAAAATCTGCTAAGTCACTGAGTACCAGTCAGAGAAAAATAATGCAGAGCTAAAACAAACAAACAAAAACAATCTCCTTCATCCTGCTCCTTCATTAACACAGGTAATATTCCTGACTCACAAAGACATAAACAAACTCACATACCCTTAATCTGTAGAGAAAAGCTTTCAGGGTCAAATTCTCTACAAGTGTAATGTTACTGGGCAAAACTATGTTATGAAAACAACAGTGTTTGTGGGTAGAAGAATTAGGGTGATTTATTTTTTCTGCTATAGTCTTACACACGTTGCACATTTTCCACAGTGAGCCCCCATTTCCTTCCTAATACAGAATTGTTTCTGGTAAGATTAGATCCACATCCTTAATCCTTTGTCCTAATTTAAAACTTCAATTCACCAAAATATTTCAAATAACTAATCATAAAAACTCCAACCAAGGTTAAAGAGTCAGCCTAACACAGAATCTAAAATTTGCTAAGTGTTCCTGGATTTTCTGAACACTTGTGCTTTGTTACTTTTCCTAGATGCAGAATATTCTAAGTTGGAGGAAAATTCCACCAACAGTACTTCTGGGTAAAGAGAAAAAATAATGCAGTAATAATGGCACATGAACTTTCGTTGACTCCTGCTCACTCTCCATTCTTCCTCCCTTTCTAGATTAGACATGCCAGTGAAAAACAAATCACCTTTAGCTTTGTTCTGAGAGCACTAAGAAGAAAGACCACCACAAGCTTATGACAAGGATCTCCATAGCTTTGTTTTGCTTTGACCTAAATATTAATTTTTTCCTAAATATTAAAGAAACAAAATCCCAAACTTACTCAAGAACATCCACTGACTTATCCCTATTTGTGATTCCACATACTTTACGTTTATCCTCAAAAGGGCCTAGTGGTCCCTACCCATAACACTTTCTTCCACCTGGTTTTTTCTTCATTTCTTCAGATGCTACTTATTCCTCAAGCCTCCAGTGAAATGCTGCCTCCTCTTGAAGTTTTCTCTAAGACAGAAGCATTTCTATTTTGTCAATTTCTATAGCACCTAAATTATAGTAATCCACATACATGTTTATGATTTTAAGCTGCTGTTGAAGGGAGAGCATGTGGCTGCTTCCTGAAGAGTGTGCAAATGTTTGCTGGATTATAAATAATCAAACACTTCACCTTAAAAAGAAAAAAAAAAAATCAGGGCCATGACACATGCCTATGATCCCAGCTACTCAGGAAGCTGGAGCCGAAGGATCACAAGTTCCTGGTCAGCTTGAACAACTTAGCAAGACCCTGTCACAAAAATAATTTTTTTTAAAGGGATAAGGATGTAGGTCAGTGGGTACAGCATTGGCCTAGTATGTGCAAGGCCCTAAGTCCAATCCCTGGTACCACTAGAAAGAGTGAAAATAAATAAATAAATAGGCTATGGAGTCATATGATCTACATGTGCATATCTGAATGCAATTATAAGGAAGGGAACTGTACCTGAAAAATGAAACCTCAGGCACCATTAACAGTGTTCAGTAGGGGCCTAGTTATAAATCTTTAAGTAAGTCAAAAGAATGCCAGTCAAAGCTAGTTCTTAGTTCAAAGAACTAACAGCAACAGAAGGCACCACTATTAACACTCAGGATTAAAGGGCGTCAGCTAAGCCTAAAATTGGGTGTGCCACAGAAATTAACTTTATAGTCCTAAAGAAGGGGTAAGTGTGCAAATGTATCACTGTTACCCTCATTATCTCTAAGCAGATGGGAAACTACAAAGACATGACTGATTAGGAAAATTTCCCAGAACATTCCAAAAGAAAGATTTGATCACTTATGGAATAAGCAAACTGGACTGGGGTTGTGGCTCAGTGGTGGAGTGCTTGCCTAGCATGTGTGAGGCACTGGGTTCGATTCTCAGCATTACATATAAATAAATGAATAAAAAATAAAGGTCTATAGACATCTAAAAAATGTTTTAAAAAATATAAGCAAACTGTGTACTCAGAGCATTTGTTTACAGCACTGGGCTGTTTAAAATCAAACTTTTTCCTTGATCCTTTGCTTTTGACATTTGTTTGACACAGTTTCATGCTTCCACGTTAACTAGACCTATCAAAGGCTAATAGTGGTGAATGAAACCTTGTTTTCCAATTCAGAAAATAAGATGTGTCCTTATCTTTTGTTACTGAAAGGTACTCTTTTTAATTTCTGATGGACAGCAGGCATACCTGGCATCTGGGAGGTCCTTCCCAGATCACCTCTCTAACAACTATTACAGAAATGATTGTTATAACGATGTGACTTGAAATGGCAATCTCTGCCCAATTAGCTGTTTACTTTTTAAAAAAAACTCTACATGCTTATATAGGTGCTCTGCTTCCTAGGAACTTAAATTATCCATTTTTATACAATCTCAGGCTGGAAAATTTTTGTCATCTTGCTGGTTCCTTCTGTGAGCAAACTTATTAACATATGAGCCAAGCTCAAGATAAGTATATCTGAGAAATAGTGGTTTTTTAAAAAAATTTTTTAGCTGTAGATGGATATAATGCCTTTATTTTATTTATACATTTGTATGTGGTGCTGAGGATCAAACCCAGTGCCTCACACATGCCAGGCAAGGGCTTTACCACTGTGCCACAACCCCAGCCTGAAACTGTGTTTTTTGATGGGTGGTATTCGAGAGGATTCTAGACGATAAATGAACTTCGAAAAATACTTAATAGCTGTGCATTCATTTCAATGTATATACAAAAATAGGATGAATAAACCTATGATTTTATTGCTTAGGTCAAGGCTAAGAAAAAGAGAGAAAGTAGATTAAAAGAAATTTTTTAAGTTAAAATGTTCAGAGGGTACATAATATGGTAAAAATCAAGAAAATAGCACTCAAATTTAAAAGTTTACAAAACAGGCAAGAGTAGTGAAAATTAATGGTAAAATTAATAATAAAATTAATTCAAATGGACTCCTCAAACCTTATAGAGGCACTAGCCTTCCCTGTTGCTCAAGATTAGGTTTCGGCACAGGGGGAAGCCGGCTATCACAATGGCTGACTCAATCAGCCATGACTCTATTTGCACTTCTTCCACCTGTGGAAGGAGCCTGCAGCTGCCCCTGCACACCTTAATATCAATTCTACCTCAGCAAACTCAACGGCGTCCTGTCCCCAGGAATTCCCCAGGCCCACACCCTGTCTACGAGCCACCCTGGGCAAGTGTACCCACACCCATGGCTTCATCCACATGGGCACACTAATGAGTCCGAAATTCTTCCTTACTTTACTTCTGGTCCGTGCTCTACCTGCTGATAATTTTACCAGGATGCACTTCAAATTCAACATGTACAAAATTGCTCATTTTGATCTTAGGCCAAGAAGCAAACAAAACCACTCATTCTTTAAAACCAAATCTTCTCCTTCTCTCCCCAGTGTCCTCTAACAGTTTTAAATCCTTACCATCAATCCCAGACACTCCAAGCCTGCCTCCCCTTCCAGAGATGCCGCTTCACCTCTTCCACCTCCTCTATCCTCACTTCTACATCTTGAAACCCCTGGACTTCTCACAGGGACTGACACTGCAGCCTCCTGATGGGTCCTGTATTTTCTCTCTCTCCTAAACAAAGTTTTTCTGCACTGTTTCAAGACTAATCTAAAATAAAATCTAGTCTTAAAAATCTGTTCTCATTTCAACATCTGTAGTCATTAGAGAAATGCAAATTAAAACCACAATGAGATATCAGAAATACCAATCAGAATGTCTACAACAAAAATAATCATAACTCCAAATACTGGTAAGAATGCAGAAAAACTGGATCATTGCTGGTGTGGATGTAAAATGATACAGCCACTCTGGGAAAGAACACTGTAGTTTCTTATAAAACTAAATATGCATTTGCCCATATGACCCAGTAATTTAGAGTCCTAGACATTCATCCAAGAAATGTAAGCTTATGTTCACACAAAATACAGCCCATAAACGTTAAAAGTGTTTTATTTGTAATTTTTACAAACCAGAAATAACTCAAATGTCTTTCAGTGATAGTCAAGCAAACTGTTTTTCTATAACACAGAATATTATCCAGCAATAAAAAAAAAAAAAAACAATGATGCACATCACAACAGGCAGTTACCACAGGAATTAGGCTGAGTGAAAAAAGCAATCTCAAAAGGTTTCACCTCATGATTCCACTTACATAGCATTCTTAAAATGACAACATCATAGAGATGAAGAAAAGAGTAGTGGTTTCCCACATATTTGCCAGAATCCAGCAAGGAGTAATGACTTTAATAAGGGCCTAGCCCCCATGCTTTCTGCATTTTCCTGATCATATTTATTGTGTGCATAGACATTATTGCAACAGATACAACATTATTTTAATGAGTCTATAATTTATAATTTCCTTTTCCAATTAATCTAAATCACAGTGAGACATCCATTATACTAATACTCCCTCAACAGATGCTCCTTGACTTGCTGATAAACATCCTGATAAACACATTGTAAGTTGAAAATATTTTAAATAAAAAATGCATTGAATACACCTAACCTACTGCATGTACATCCTAGCTTAGCAACACAATATGTTATAGTCTTAGTAGTTTTCCCTTGTTATTATGAGACTGGTAGTAAACTATAGCTTGCTGCCACTGCCCAGCTCCATAAGAGATTATCAGTCCACATATTGTTGGTCTAAGAAAGACCAAAATTCAAAATCTGCAGTACAGTTTCTATTGAATAGGTATTGCTTTCACATTATTTTAAGCTGAAAAAATAAGTCAAAACATTGTAAGTTGATAACCATCTCTATTAGCATTCATGCGATTAGTATTAATAGGGTTTTACAAATACTGGGTTTTGTGTTAGGGAAATGTGAGTTTACTCTATCTTACAGTCTGGTTGGTCCTAATGTTAGTCAGTGATGCACATTTACAAGGGTTCAGGTGGCACTAAACACTCTTTCACTGAAATAACTTTGATAATGTTTTTATATTGTATTTAAAACAGTTTATATTTATTTCAAATAAATATTTGATCATGTCCATTTCAATGAAAATTTTTTAAAAAAAGAATCTTTAAACCACTTTGGAAGACTTTTTAGAACCAGAGAATATTTTTAGCTTACTGGTCTATAACTCTTAGTTTTTACTGTGTTAACAATTGTTCATGGACTAGGGACATAGCTCAGTTGGTAGAGTGCCTGCCTCACAAGCGCAAGGCCCTGGGTTCAATCCCCAGCACCGTAAAAACAAATAAACCATTGTTCACATCTTTAGAAATTCTCTTGAACATCTAATAGTCGATTAAAACTAACTTTTTAATGTGTTCAGAAAAAAAGAGTAATGGTTTCCAGTGGACAGGGTGAGATGGTTGTAAAAGAGTAGCATTAAGAGAGATTTGTGATGGAACTTTGGTATTTTGACTGTGGCAAAAACTGCATAGAATGCATGTGCACACACAACCAAGTAGTACACATAAACCTGGTGAAATCTTAATACAGTCAAATGATTGGATCAAGGACAATCAATGTCCTGATGAGACACTGTATTACAGTTATGTAAGTGTTACCATTGGGGGGGGAAACAGGATGAAATATATAAAAGATCTTTCTGTATTATTTTTTACAACTGCATGCGAATCTACACTTATCTCAAAGTAAGAGGTTAAAAAAATTCCGTAATTTCTGCTCGTTCCTCATCGTCCATAGTAAAAGATTCCTTGGCACAGCATGCTCAGTTTTTCTTGACCTATACCCTCTTCACACGTCCTACACTTTAGACAACTCTATCTAAGAGCTAATATTTATTGAGCACTGGAGACGCCAGGCACCATCCTAAGTATTTTGTGTACGTTATCTCACTTAATTCTCAATGATCCCATGAGTTAATTATCACTGTTGCCACCATTTTATACATAAACAACTAAGGCATGATGATACAATTTATCCAAGGTCCCAACATGCCATGTACTTTTTCTATGCCTCTGAGTTTTTACTTCTATTACCTAAAAAGCCTTCCCTCTTAATAACCTTTCAAAGCCCTGCTCCAAGGTTACCTTTGTGACTTCACGTACTACACTGATGGTGTCAGAATATATTCAATAAATGTTTAATTAACATAAGGTCTAGACAAAGGACCCAGAGAAGTTACAAAACAGGCACCAAAGAAGTATTTGACACTGATTACACGGACTCTATGTTTTCCAAAGCTAAGCCTGAATGGGAACATATTCAATAATAGTTAAATAGCGGAGATAAAGAAGACCTATGAGTGAGTCCATGTTGACTAGTAAAGCAACAGCTTTAATGCACCAGAGAGGAATGGTAACATCACGCTAGTGAAACAATCACCATCAACTGCAAAGTCCATATCTTTCTTAAGTTTTCACATAGTAAATACATTAACATAAACCTCAAGTGCCTAAACCCAGACACCCCTATTCTGACCTATTAGTTACTTTAGCAATTCAAGAAAAGATATAATGCTTTTTCTCGGGAGAAAAAAAAAATTTATATATATGTATAAATATATATATATATGTATATATATATATATATATCCTCCAGTTTAAAACATATCTTCATTATTTCCATTGGAGGAAACAGATTATTATTAAAAACTGCTTTACATTCATTAATTCACCTGAAAAATTTACAGATCATCCACCAACTATCTAGAATTATTGCAATCACTCTCTGAAATCAGAGCAAGTCCCCCCAAAGGATTCATATTTTAAACACAAAACACAGGTAAAAGGGAAAAAAAAATCCCCAAATTATAATGAATGAAGATGAATGAGGGGGCTGGGGATATAGCTCAGTTGATAGTGTTTGCCTCGCAAGCACAAGGCCCTGCGTTCAAACCCCAGCACCGCAAAAAAAAAGAAAAAAAAGATTAATGGGTCAAATTCCTTCTGTCCCCTGTGCCCTAATAAGTTATCTTCTCTTAAGCTAAAGTTCTTCAGAAGACATCAAAAATGGAGTAAATGACAGAGAACATTAAGGAAGAAATAGATAAGAGCCTGCAGGACACGCTCCTTCTCCTTATTGAGTGTCTACTATGAACCAGTGTGAACCAGCAATTCCTTCACAAGTAATCATGAATTCTTGTTTTTCTGTTTTTTGGGCATTACTGTTGCTGTTAGTGTAGGGATTGGGGCCAGGGCCTCCTACAGGCTAAGTGCTTTCTCTACCACTGAACTATATCCCAGTCCCAAGTAACCATAAACCATAAATTCTTAACCATGATCTAAAACCAATGGAGAAAAATAGATGTTTAAATTATGTATTATACAAAAAGGTTAGGTATGGTCTAATACAACAAGCAGATAAGAAAAGAGACGACTAGGAAAGGAAACACTGACCGGTCGAGTTCTCTTGAACTTGGAGTCCTCACGGTCTCTGTGTGGCCCGGAAGTGCTGCTTCTCTCCCTGACATTTCTATAGCCGGGACTGGGGATGATGTACTCTTTTCCTATGTCGATATCCTTCATCTCTGCTGAGTGGGGGTGCCAGGGTTCACAGACTCTTGGTATCACTTGGAATTTCTGAAATTAAAAATTCATCAAGAAAAGACATTTCCTACATTGTGTTTAAACATGTTCTAAAGTACCTTTGGAAAAAAAAAGGGCAAAAGTATTAAAGCTTTCTATTATTAAGCTATAAAAATTTTTAGAACTACTATTTCATTTTTTTAAAGAAAAAAATCAGTATAATAAAGAAAAATTACCTTCACCCACCGCCAAGGGAAAAAAACTTTTTAAAAAATAATAAACACACTATTAAAGAAATACCCACCTATTTCAGCTATACTCAAATGCAATGCATGGAGCACTTAGATAATTTTTTTCTTTTTGAGACTTTTTGGAAACAATTTGTTTGTTTTAAACATCATAAGCCCAACAATTTTAAGATGGATATCATTTCTCCTAACAAAGTTTACTAAATAAAAATTTACAGAACACTTATCCTACCAATGGTAGATTCTATCTCTTTATTTTTACAGTTAGCTAATAGATCAACTCATATTATTTTTAAGCTCCATGTAATTACACAGCTAAAACACAAAATGATAGGAAAACACAATTTTAAATACAAATTCCCCCTTGATGTACTAAAAACGTTCTAAAATTAGAACATTTGCACAATTATGTGTATATCTATATCTATCTATCTCTCTATATATACATATATATGTATATATATATATAAAGAACCAACAACATTAAATTGTATACTTTAAAGGGATAAATTTTATGATATATAAATTAAATCTTGGTAAAGTTGTTATTGAAAAACAACAATGAATTCCCCATTCTCACCTGATCTCCACCTGCAACTCTGTTCTAAACCACTGCCTGTTTGGTTACTGTAATCAGTACTCCTTTATCAACTCTGGTCACTTTAAAAAAAAAAAAAAAACACAGAAGAGTCTCTCTAAAACATTCCCCCAGTCTGAAGGTTTGCAGCTTCCAGATAGAAGCTGAGAAAACACCTTGCATAGCAGCCTCACTAGAAATTACAATGTAGCACAAACCCCCCTCTCCCTGTGACTTAGAAGTACAGTTCCTCCAAGCAGCATAAAATTCTGACAATTATAAGGCATTTTAAAGGTATCAGAAAAAAAGAGAAAAACATTTACAAATCTTGTACCTAAAGAGGACTAAATCTACTCCAGAGACAGGTTACTAGCACAAAGAAAACTTGGCTTATTCTTCAAAATTCTGATTCAAGCACCCTAAATTGATATTACTAAATTATTTATCTTTTAGAAAAAAATCACCTTGTCCAATGACAAAGTGCACCATAAAGAACACCAGCTTACTAAGCAAGAGCACAGTGATCACGTCATTGAGACCTCATTAAGGCTAAACTATAAACAGACCTGGCATCTGCCAGTGTCCCTACTGTCCAGCTGTAGCTACAGATCAGAGGAACCCTTCTTGTTATGGTGATCACAGAAGTCCAACCTTGCCCTCCAAAGGTTGCCTAGCCTAGCAGATTATCTGAAGAGGATTAGTGCTACTTTTTAAATAGGCAGGAAGGGAGATGGGGTAGGGAGCTTGAAAAGGGGTGGGCCAAGATAACCAACTCATTCACAATACCAAATGCCACATCCAGAACACAAAGAGCATCTCAATTACCTAAGAACCCAGGATAGCCAAATTCTTTCAACTAGTTTATTTCAAAGGAAAAGCAGAATCAGCAGATAGCAGCAGGGATGAAATGATTTCTCTGTTATGATAGAAATAATTATTGTTTTGTGCCTATTGTGACTGGTGTAAGATAGGAATTTTATGAACCACTACCCTAAGGGACCTATCCTAAACTATCCAGTCCTTAGGGACCAAGTTATTCTAAGTATGAAGGGAATGAGGAACTGTTTCCATTATCTTTAACACTTCCATCTCTTAAATTTCCTGGAAAAAGGGGTAGTCATGAGAGTAGACAGGCCCTGAGTAGGCACAAAGTTACTCTTGGCCTTGAATAAGGAGGACACCATCTTCTGTGTCTCAGGGATATGACAGGGCACTCCACGTGGAGGCCGGCTAAGCAAAAGGAAGCCAAATAGATGTAGGAAAGAAACAAGGTACCACTCTGAAGCAACTAAGGACAGATCACTAGGCCAGATTTAAAAAAAAAAAAAAAAAAATGCTATTTGTATCTTTTTTCTCCTGCTCCCCTTGAAGTTGTTGGAAAGTCTTTAAAAGGCTAACTTGTCTCAGCTATACAGGGAAGAAAAGAAGGGGATTTTAAGGTAGCAGCAGAGCTGTACAAGGGTGGAACAATAATAATCAAAGCGGGGGAACCCCCAACGAAGTGCCTTGACTCAAAATTGACTGAGTTAAAGCCACTTGGTCAGCTAGCTGCCTTTTGCATCGAGAAGTCTCCTGCCAGTGATAACAGGGTAGACACGCGATACAGACCCTGCACAGCGATACAGACTCAACTGCACGGGGGAGGGGAGCCTCGCAGGTTTACAAGAACAGTAACCAGGCAGACTGGTGTTTCCAAGTTGCCTTATAACATTCCTAAGTAGTTTCCAGTACCTCAGGGACCGTGCGCTAAGCCCTAACACTGCACAAGGAAACCCTGAAGCTAAAAGGATACGTATTTACCACGCCCCCTGCAATCCACTTGTGCCTCCAAGCTTCCTTGCCTTTCACTTACGCTAAAGACCACTGTATTACCAATCCATCTCCTCCTTCAAAACCTTTCTGAAACTTTCCCAATCGTTCCTGCGCCTATCCGCCTCCAGCTTCCCACGTCTGTGCAGAACCAAATGACCCTGTGTGATAAATACAAAGCAGCGCGCAGCTCTGTGTGGTAGAGGTGAAAAGGGCACCCGATGACAGTCAAGAGATATGGGCTCCATTCCCGGCTCTGCCACGCTTGCTGTTCCGTGCTTATGTCACGTACCTCCATTTACCGGTTTGCAAAAACGAAGGAAATCACTGACTTCGGAGGTGGCTGACAGCGCGGTCTCCGGTCCGTGGCTTGAGGCCGGTGTCCTGGCCACCCGCCCACAACCTTTGGAGTGGTGTCTTTTCTCAGGCCACCTTCGCCCTAGGAGCCCCTGCCCTAGGGCGTTCCCACCTCCCGCAGGGGCCTGGCTAGGCTAGGCGAGGCGATGCGATGCGATTGCTACCCACACCCACAGCCCGGGAACGCAGCACCCCCTGGTGGCCGCAGCCGGGGATGGAGCCGGCACCCGACCACTCACTCCAACCTTACCTGCCTGCTTTCGGACGCAAAGACCCCACCGAAAGCCCCCTGAGATCGCCACACAAGGAGAGGGCGGCGGGAGGACAGAAGGAGGCCAGGCCCCAATTCTCAGGTCTCCGGCTTCAAGCGAACTGCTCAAACCCCTGACCACAGCCCACAGCACCTCAAGGAAAGGCAAGGGGGTGATCCCCCTGACAATCCAAGGACACGGTAGGGGTAAGGCTGGAGCCGTCACCTACCTGCACCCCAGCTCCCAGACAGGAGCGCTGGCCACTCAACCACGCTCCCAAGCATCTGCACCGGAGCAAAACAAGCCTTTATAGCGGCATCGGTTGCCACACCGCGCAAGCGCGCTGCACAAAGCTTTCACAAGACTGAAGGGAATTGTAGTCCCCTTTCCAGGAGCCCCTGGCTCCGCATGCAGCAAAGGACTGCATTTCCCAGAAGCACCGCAGACACCCGGGATAGGGTGGGAGCTGCTCCTCTTTCCACCGCGCTCCCGATACTGCCCCGTCCTTCCCTTATCTGTGCGAGCCTGTCTGGAATCTTCTTTGAGGTCGTGTGTCCCCTTGGGTATCCGGGAGGGTGGCCGGTGGCCCTTCATTTGCAGGCAGCCTGATGTTTGTAGAGAGAGCTGTCAAACCGTGCGTGGCCCTTCACGTGCCAGAAAATATCGTGAAGGTCATCGTAGCTTGCTTCTGCCTGGAGAGGAGCCTCCACGCCCCCCGCCCCCCAGACACAAACCTTCTCTCTTAGGGCACTTACCTTTTTACATTTGCTTTCTCCTGATTCGACCCTACATTCTGCATAGTCCACCTTTCTCACTTTCATCCCAACTGCCCATCACATAATATATTGCCTAGGTCACAGCTTTGAAAGTGGCAAGAGCCTTAGAAGTGGTAGGCAAACTCATCTTTTTAAAAAAAGAATAAATAGAAATGGGACTCTCAGAGGGACTGATCATTTCGGGTTTTTTTTATTAAGGATTTTTTAAGATTTATTTTGATTAACTTCACACAAATGGGGTACAGCCGTTGTTTCTCTGGTTGTACACGAAGTAGAGTCGCACCATTTGCGTAATCATACATGTACATAGGGTAATGATGTTTGTCTCATTCTGTTATTTTTCCTTCCCCCCACCCCCTCCCCATCCATCATTTTGTTTTTGTTTTAATCTGTTTCTTCAACATCATCGTAATATAAAGGTTGCTCCATTGAGTGCCTTCTTACTCTTTCTAGGGCTTCACATAACGATTTTGTTGCTTTTAATTTCCTTAACAACCCATTTATGAGTATTATGATTTTCTATTTAAAAAGTAGGTAAAGTGACTTGTCCCTTTTCAAACAACTAATGAGCTAGTGTGAAGACACTGACATAAAGCTGAAGTTATTGACACCAGTGTATTCTTGAACACAGATAAATTAATAGACCAATGCAATAGAATAGAGAACTAGAAACAGACACATGTAAATTTGATCAGTGACTGAGAAAACCTTAAACATCAGTGGGGAAATAAAGGAATTCTACAAATAACACTGGGACAATTCATTAATCATATGAAAGAAAAACTTACTACTTCATATCACACAGAAAAATCTGTTTGGGGTAGATCAAAGAGGTAGGTGTGAGAAAACTTAAAAACTTTTAGAAGAAAGTAGGAAACATCTTTATGAACTTGGGAGTAGGGGAAAATCTCTCGAGATAAAAAAATCAATAATGGGAAGATTGATAATTGTTTACTACATTAAAATTAAAACATGTACAAGATGCCATAAAATGTAAGATAAACCACAGATTAAAACTGACACTTTTAAATACAAAATATTCAAATAATTTCTACGACTCAATAAGAAAAGAAAGTAATAAATAAACAGCTCATCCAAACAACTGCTCAAATATGAAAAGACACCCAATCTCACTAATCATCAGGAAGATGAAAATTAAGGTAGCAATGAGATCCCACCTCACTAAAGAATACTAGTACATCCAACTCTGCCTCATCCAACAGCTCCAAATCTGATACTTTTGTGTAAAATTTTAAAATCTTCTAAAATCTCCCTGAAATATTTCAAGTATATTTACTATAGATTCTTTGAAAAATAATGGATGCGCACTATGTAACCTTTGTCCCTGGCTCCAAAGTATTGTAGCCCTGCCTTGGTCTGTCCAAGAAACTATACTTATTTACATAATATTGATAATAAAATATGCCCTTCTTGAAATGTGTCTGGGTTGTCAAAGATTTGGGGAGCGGATAATTTTCCCCAGACTTCAAGCAAAGAACAAATTGCCCTGGAAAATAAATAGTGTTCAAAAAGTGACTGGTGTTCAAACTCTAGTTGCTTGCTAAAAAAAAAAGGGAGGGAAATGAAAGCATTGATTTTGTTTTAAAAAAAAAAAAAAAAAAAAAATCATTGTCCACTACAATAAATTAATATTTTATTTGTAGTCTTTATATATAATTTGCAAATTTAATTTTATAGTTATATATGAACTATAAGCATAAGGACTTATGATTTGTGGTTTTATGAATGTACATATTTAAATAACATTACAATAAAAATGACTTAAGTCAGCCTCAGGGGTTTAAGAGAATTGTTTCCCTTAAAAGAGGTCTAAGCCTTATTCTAGTTTGGGAAACATTGGACAATAGATTAAACCAAACTTTAGCTTGGTTCAAGGCCTTCTGTGATCTTGTCCCACAAAATACCATAGCTTCATCCCGGTTCTCTCCTACTCAAAGCCGAGGTCCTGGCAACACTCATTTCCATGTTTTTACTCTGACTGTTTGCTCCACCGAGAAGGACCTTCTAAATCTCTTCAGCTAAAATAACACACATCATGGCCCATAAACAGGACTTGGCATTTTAATCCTCCCAGAGTGACAATTAGGAATTAGTAACTCAACTGAATAAAGCAGTATGGTATTTCTAGCATCTCTCATAAGATGCGAATGGAGAATTCTCCCACATCACTGAATTATGGACTGGGCATCTGTCAGGCCACATGAGCAGCAGCAAGGTCCCACTAAGCCAGGAAGGCCAATCAAATAGTTCAGGAAGATGGAGCCTTCTTAGGCCAGAAGCCTTCTTAGGCAGACTTGGTATAGTGCAGACTTAGAAGATTCCCAGTCATTCCCCAAACTTTTTGAGTGTTTTCCTCTAAAAATAGGGGCTTTTGATCAGACGAGATAAACAACTTTGGTCTATATTAGTATTTATAACCTTTTTACCTGAATGTCAGCTTAAGAAAATTTAAAATGCATACAGGCTGCATTTACTTTTCAATCAAAATAGTTCAATTAGGGATACCCGTTAGGAAAATGTGTGTCAATAATTGAACTATTTTGATTGAAATAATTTTAGGATAAATGTATATATGTGTGTGTATGTGTGTGTGTGTGTGTTTAAAACACAAAGTGTATGCTTCATTGATTATAAGAGACCACTAATGAGGAAAATCAGCATTACCTTTCAGCTGCTAATGTTTTTGTGTGGGCATATTTGAAAAATAGCAATACCAAAGCATCTTTTAGACCCTCATCCTAAAATTAGAACTAGGTGGATACATGTAGCCTGCAGCTGGAAAGTCATTGATCGAAAAGAAAGAAAAAAAAAACTGGAAAATACTCCTTCTTGAGGCGGTCTAAGTTTATATTGTTTGGAGATTTAGAAACAGTTTGAATTTTAAATCTATTTTATGCTTTACTTGCTTGTAGCTTCTAATCAAACTTCAGGTTTAAAGAACTTATCTAGTTTATGTTTTTAATTTCTTGATTCATTTACACCATACCACTTGCATGCTATATTCTGTATTCTACCTGAAATGATTTTGTCAAGTTATTTTTTTTTAATTTACTTTTATCTAAAGTAGTATTTGCTTCAAAACAATTCATGGCCCAGGTGCAGTGGTGCCGCCTGTAATTCCAGTAGCTAGGGAGGCTGAGACAGGAGGATCACAAGTTCAAAACCAGCCTCAGCAACTTAGCAGAGTGCAATCCAGTGAGATCCTGTCTTTAAATAAAGTACAAAAAAGGCTGGGGATGTGGCTCAGTGGTTGAGTGCCCCTGAGTTCAATCCCCAGTACCAAAACAAAAAACAACAGTCCATGGAATACTTGTCCTATGAGATGTTGGGAGAAAACAGAATTTCCAAAGTCCTATTTAGCTTGTTTTCTCAGGCTTATTTGAACATGAAGTGAAAAAGCAAATATTTTTTAGAAGCAGCATTTAACTTCCTGTATCAGTGTAGTACCTCTGCCACCTCCCCAGCACCACCAATCACTCCCTTCATTCAGTAAACCTAGGTCCAAATTGCTTCTGACACGTTAAAAAGTGTGAAGATTCGATACTACTGCAGCCATATGTAAAACCTCAGAGTCTGAAGTTGATTATAAGAAAGGATATTCTCATTTTTTTAAAAAGATGGAATCAGGGTTAATAAGTGCCCGTGCCACCTGAAAACAGTGGCACCCGGTACATGCCTTTGCGGTGATGCATTATATGCTGAGTGATTTTCAAGTATGAGGAGGTGAGTAGCACTGCTCTAGTGACCTCATATTTTTGTTTTCTTCTCTCTATTTTCCAGTTACTTTTAGAGACTAGATTTAAATTACGGGGTGGGTTATCCCTGCAGGACATTCTCTTGTCACCATGTATGCTTGTTATAGAAAGCAACTAATGCCACCTAATGTGTGTATTATTTAAACTGGAGGTTGGCATCATCACCAAGACCATAGTGAAGAGCCAAGGGGAGGGAGATGGAAAGAGGCTGGCTCCAGGGAAAAGGATTCCTCTTCTGCCTCATCCTCCAACTCCAACTGCAAGATAAGATAGGATAAGAGCAAGAGCCAAGCAAACACAGAACTACTGGGAAACAGTACATAGCTAGGCTACTTTTTGTTATTCCTAGTCAATAACTGGACGTTCTTTTTGATAAACATGGGAAATCATGACACTGACAGCTTTGTATCTTTTCCTGGGATCCTAACCAAGAGTTGGCACTTCTCTGGTTACTTTACTCCACGTGCTTTTGTGGCTCTTTTCCCTTCTGCATGTCTTTCCTGTTCCAGGCCTATAATCTATTCTCATGGTTTCTGAGTATCAACTGATGTTAAGGGGGGGAAAGTCTTTTTTAGCCCTCTTGAGGCAAATGAAATGGGCCAGTGGAGATGCTACGGAGACAGAGGTGGATGAGACAATCTTTCCTGAAAGATGGGAACTTTTTCAGAATAATTTTCCCAGTTGAGAAAAATCATTTTCCTTTTATATTCTAGAAAATGAGTAATGAGGAATAGTACAACCTTAGAGATAGATAAAAATAGACTCAACCAGAAACGTTAACACATAATGCACCACAAAAGTATTAGAAAGGGGGTATAAAATGGATATCAGTGAACTCTCTTTATGATCATCTCAGTGATGAAGACTACTGAGTTTCACAAGAAAACAATCATAGCACATAGTAGAGACACGGTATATACTCACTAAATTAAAAAAAAAAGTTGCTTCCTTAAGATCCCATAGATGCCTACTACTTCCCTTATCTCTAGTTTATGACCATCTATGCCTTATCAATACAGCGAGAAAAACTGTGATTGCAAAATTTATTATAGACATCACCCAGATGGCTCAAGGGCAGAAATAAGCATAGAAGGACATTTTGTGCAGGTGGAGAGGTTTGTTGTGAGATTAAGAACATAGCAGACACTGTAAAGTTGTGGACAGGGCTGAGTTTCCGTATACTTTTGAGTGAGTTTTGCACGAACATGGAAATTCAAATTGAGGACAAATCCTTGATTCCTTGATTCAACTCACATTGATACCTTTCACCACCTTCCACTCTCCCTGGCCCAGAACATGGAGCTCACACTTCTGCCAGTGTCCCTTGTTTTCCCTCTGGGGATGTGGAGGAATTGAAACCCTTGTGCCCTGTTGGTAGGGATGTAAAATGGTGCAGCTGCTGTAGAAAAAAATTTGGTGATTCCTCAATAAATTAAAAATAGAATTACTGTTTAACTCAGTAATCCCACTTCTGGGTATGCACTCAGAAGAAATGAAAGCAGGGTTTCAAATAGATATTTATACACTTGTGTTCACAGCAGAATTATTCACAAGAGTTAAAACATGGAAGCAGCCCAAGTGTCCACTGACAGATAAGTGGATAGACAAAAGGTGGCATATACAGATACTGGAAAATTATTCAGTTCTAAAAAAGGAAGGAAATTCTGACACACTGCAACATGGACATTAATGTCCAACAGGACATTAAGCTGAGTGAAATAAGCCAATTATAAAAAAGACAGAGACTGTATGATTCCTTGCATATGAGGTACTTAAAATAGTCAAAATCATGGAGACAGAAAGTAGTACAGTGGTCTCCAGGGACTGGGGGAGGAGGAATAGGGAGGTCTTATTTAATGGGTATAGAGTTTCTCTGTTAAGCAAGATGAAGAGTTCTGGTGGTGATGCTTGCACAATAAGAATGTACTTAATGCTATTGGACCATACACTTAAAAATGGTTACAACAGTAAATTTTATGTGTTTTTTATTACATACAAATTTGGAAAAATGATTTTTAAAAAGTTTTTTAAAATTTGAGGCTCAATGTATGGGTAAGGAGACATGACAGAGTATGTTGCCATGACATCACTGCAAAGTCTGTTCCCTTTTGGAATCTTCCACCAGAAACATATTCCCAATGGACCCTTCTAATGGGTTTTTCACTGGATGTACCCTGGACTGGTTTAAAGTACAGTTTTTAGTGGCTTCTGATTAAAACTCGTAATTGCTACATTATATAGCCTTGAAAATGAATACGGAGCAGATGGTGGCAATAAACCTGCCTTTTTGGAGTTAATGATCCTGGATAAAAATTGTTTTTCAATTTTTCAATTTTTAAATAAGACTCAGTTCCCTATTTATTTTACTATGGTACCTCTCCTTTTTTATTCCAGAGTCCAGCTTTGCAAATTAATTAGATAGAACTGAGACTACCTTAAGTAGATAAGTTCAAACAGACCAACAATGAAAACAGAAATTTGCTGATGATTCTTCCAGTTTAAGGAGAAGAGAAGAAGCACAGGAAGAAGGTGGCATTAAACCAAGGTCATGAAAGCCAATACTTAAGTGGCTCCATCCCAGGGGATTCAGAGCCAAAGAATGGAGTAAAACTTTGCTAGTGATATCATGGCAGCTGTCACTGGAAAGGGGAGTGGGAGAGTGAGAAATTATGGAGAAAAGGAATGTAAGTGCAGGGGGCAGAGTCAGATTAAAATGAGTTCCCACTCCCATGTTTATCTCATGCTGTGGTTTCTCTAAATCTGGTATAACCCATTCAATGGGTGAAACCCAGATGAATGTGGGGTCATCAAAAACCTCATCATAAAAAAATAAATAAAAAATAAATTAGAATAAAGAAGCTCATCATAGTGTCTGAGAAACCATGGCTTCCAGACACCTTCACTGAGGAGCTGTGTCAGATCTGAGAAAAAACGAGAAGGAAATCACAACTACACAGAAGGACACCAGTAACAGGGCCGGGGCGGGGTGGGGGGGAGAGTGCTACTCAAAGGCTCAACTTAGAAAGAGCAGAGTCTGAATTGAATAGCTTACAAGCCTCAGATTTTGGTGATAGAAGGGAGAACTCAGATGAGTGGGGATGGAGCCCAGGAATTGGGTTGACCCCAGGTCAAGTCTGCTGGAGACTTTATGGCATCCACCTCCCTGTCTCACATGCAGCATGAACGTGGATCAGAAATCCACAGGTCTTGTGGTTTATGTTAACAGTGAAGATTGCATCAAATACAGAAGGCCAATGCTGGAGGCTGGCATCTATCACCTAGACATCTCCTCCTTCCCCTCTGATGAACAGAATGCACACTCTTTTGGCTCTGTCATCTACACAAGTGACAGAGGTTCATTAAAGTAGACTGTGGAGAGGCAGAAACAGGTTTTGAGTGAGGAGAGGGTACAGTGAAGGAATCTCTGAAAGAGGTCTGGAAGCTGAGAATTGAGGAATCCAATGTGGGTAAGGAGCTTGGGAGCATTTGTGGAGCTGTGTTGTCTGGGTCTCTTTTGCAATAAAGGGCACGGAACTGGGCATGGCAAAGAAGTGCAAGGTGCTTTCCAACACATCACAGAACCTCAGTTGGAACAAGGGGGAGTGGGTACTTCCAGGGATCCACCAAAGATCAATGCAAATGACTGTAGGCACCAACCAGTATGCATTTTCTGCATGAGCTCAGGGGCCTTGGTTGTGGTCTTCTATGATTTATAGCTTATGTCCTCTACTACAATGTGAGCTCTGTGGGGGTAGAGTGTTGTCACATTTTTTACTGATATATCACTAGTGCTAGAACAATACCTGATTCTCATAAAATATTCATCAAGTAAATCTTCCTTGAGGAGAAAGCAAAGTTCCTTGTGTCAGTGGTTTAAAGTAGGGTGAAACTCCCTTCCCTTAAAGACTACCAGAACATTTTTGGAGGGCAGGAATCTTCATGTTTATTGTTTTACAAAATAAGGTGGGAAGAGTTATAAGCACAGTCCTATTATGATTCTAAGTCCTGAAAAACTCTAAATATCACCACAGTCTAGTTTTCCTCCAACTGATGTTGAGAGTCTACCTGAAAAGTCACTGGAGATTAGGCCTCGATGAGAAAACCAAGCAGAAATGAAAGATGAAATGCATGTGATTCCAAAGCATCTGCTCCCACAGTCTTGCTAAGAACACAGTGGTAGTGAAGAAAGTTGACACTTTGGGCCAAGAAGGAGGGAGATGCATGTAGTGGTAAGCAGCATGTTAGAACCAAATTCTGTGATGCCTTTGGATGGAGAGAGGGGACACTGAAAAAGACCTGAGGTAACCTTTCCTAACTAGATTGTCTGGCCTGGGATAAATCCCAACTCTTGCCTTTACCTGACTTGGCAATTTCCCAGTCACTCCTCACTTGATCCTCTGTTTTCTCCCTACCAGATGGCCATCAGACTCAGATTCAGGTTCTGTGTGACAATGCCCAGTGGCTTTCTGATGGCCATTGATGTCCTCAGCTTCTGCCTAATGGCAGAAAGTCAGAATCATGCCCCATTCAAGATGACCCTTCTGCTGGGCTACAGTTTATTCCTGCTCATGATGAATGACTTATTGCCCTCAGATGTCTACTTCACCCTGTGTCTGTCCCTGATGGTGGCTAGCCTGCTGGAGACCATCCTCATCACCTGTACCTGGACACTACCCAGCCCCCACCCATGCTTGGGTGGCTCCATTCCCTGCTGAGGCACTATACCAGCCCAAGGAGGTGCTGCCCCTCTGGGCCCCAGAAGGAGGCCCCTGCCTGGTGAGGAGACCAGCACAGCCCACTTTCTCTTCCCATTCCTCCACTTCTCTACTCCTTTCTCCTCTTCTGACTCCCTTCCTGCCCAGGAGAATCCATGGCTGAATCTCTGTCCTCCCCAGAGGGCTGAAGGAGCCAGTAGACTTGGTGGGGAAGGTATCAAGTACCAGAGAGGAAGAGCCAAATGGGTGCTCTGAATCAGCAAGAGCCCGAAAGGAACTGAAAGGCCAGAAGCAGCACTTGGTGGAACTGTGGTGGAATTCAGTCACCTGATGAACACCCTGCTCTTCTACCTTTACCTGATCTTCCTCTTCTACCTGCTTTTCATGGTCTCCCACATCACTACAGTCGATGTTCTCTGGAACACCTAGACTGATGCCCACCCATAAACCCCAGGCAGGAGCTTCTCTTGTCTTCAAAAGTCAGTCAAGCTCTGAAGCTTGTCCAGATTTCAGCCTCACTGGCCTGGCAACCATCTGGTTTTCAACCCTGTCCTTCTGTGCACCTTCAGAACACACCTGGATAGTTTCCTATGCCCTTCAATAGCTCCTGCTTGCCATCAGCTCCTCTCAGCCCTCCCATGAATCCTGCAGTCTTGGATCATCAGGATTCAGGTACCCAGAATACTTCCTGATGCAATCACCCCAATAAACCCCTTTGTACAGAGTGTTAGCTCTTCCCTTTTTTACATCACAATAAAAAATCTTGGGGTTGAGAGTCTTCTTGCACAAACTTCTAATTATCAAAATAAGAATTTTATTGTGTGTTTTTAAAAATTGTTTCTAAGTGGGGGCATGGAGGGGCCAACACCCATTAGAAGGAATTATGATAAAATAGAGATTAGCCTCCTAAATCCATCTACTTTGGATTTTAGCTTCAGAAATTAATAACGTGCCAGAACAGGGCCTCTCGCTTAAAGAGTGAAGCCTTTTGTCACAGCCTGGCATATGACTCATTCATCATTAAGACTTTGAGTGTTAACATAATCCTGTATTACAATTCAGTGTCTGTGATGCAATTTGAGTTGATTTACCCTTTCTATTCATTCTAAGAAAAGAACATTAGGCCTAGGGAAGCACATTTGAAAGTGGCATTTACTTTACTTGGGAGAAACATAAATGCCCCCATACATAACTGGAAAATTCCTTTCCTAGCACTGGCCTTATAATTTTGAAAATCATTGTTGGTCCATTTCTCGCACTAGCTGCCTCAGGCATACAGAAGCTCCAATGTATCATGCTATAGGGAAACTGTGGTATGGTTTGTTGGACACCCAAAGTTAAAAAAAAAAACAGATTTGAGAGCAACTTAATTACAACTCAAATACGATCTTTTATTTTTATTTTTAGCAATTATTTCTTTCCCTTTTTTATTTGTTCTACTACTTTGTTTTGTTTTGCTTTTTGGTATTACAGGTTGAACCCAAGGGTGCTTTGCCACTGAATTATATCCTCCATCTTTTTTTTCCCCCCAATACAGGGTCTCACTACATTGCCTACTCTGGTCTCGAACTTGTGTGCTCAAGCCATCCTTGCATTTCAGCCTCCTGAGTAGATGGGGCTATAGGTGAGTGCTGCCATGCCCAACAATTTCTACTGTTTTCTTTTTGAAGTCTGTATTTTCTAGGTCATATGGTCCAGGAATAAAAAAAAAAAAAAGAGCCATAGCATTGTTCATGAAACATTATTTCTCAGCCAGGTGCAGTGCCACAGGTCTATACTTGCAGTTATGCAGGTGGCTGAGGCAGGAAGATCCCAAGTTCCAGGTCAGCCTCAGTAACTTAGTGAGAACCTAAGCAACTTAGTGAGACCCTGTCTCAAAATGAAAAATAAAAAGAGCTGGGAGTGTGGTTTGGTGGTTAAGCACCCCTGAATTCAATCCTGGTACCAAAAAATCAAAAATAAGAAAAGCTGGGGATGTATCACCCCTGGGTTCAATCTCCAATACCAGTAGTAAGATTGCCAGGGTCCACCTGAGGAGATACTGATGGGGCTGCCAGGGGCTGCCAAAGGTACTACCCACATGTTCCCTTCAAAAACTCTCCTCTCAGAGCCAAAGCCACTGGAAGGCTGAATCCTGTGGTTGCAGATGCTCCCAGCTGGATGCTGAGTCAACAGGACCAGCTGTGACTTGCTCTTTCCTTGCAGTCTCCTTCTGTTGGGATTCAGAAGTCTGCAGGAATTGGGAGTATTGAGTCAGAAATACCCTGCAATGCTCTGAATTGTTCCTTTCTTATGACCTTCAAATTAAACTTGTGTCCCTCGTTCTCCTTTTAGGATCCTTCCCCCCGCCCACCCCAGGAAGATCTTTGGCTGCTCAGTTTTCAGAATCCTACCAGGCACTCCATCACCATTCCTCCAGGCACAAACAAAACATCCAAAACCTACTACATATACAACCTCAGAGCCCTGAGACAACTAATAAATGATGACTGCATCTGCTATTATTTTAGCGGTTCCTCAACTCACCACATACTACAAGGTAGGTTGTCAGAAAGGTCTCAGTAATAGTAATAATAATAACCAGCATTTATTAAGTTACTGATATGTGACAGATTCTCTTCTAAGTGCACTACACAAAGTCATGAGTGAGCTCTGCCATAAACACAGACCAGACATGTTTGTATATTTCCACAATGTCAGGCTTTATTAACAATAAATCCACAAGCTACATCACTTTCATCAGCGTTAATTCATCGAATATTTATGGTTCACTTGGTAGTCTTAAGAAGGGCGATTACAGTTTCCTTCATTCCATTTCAATCTTAATTACTAAGATCTACAACACCCAAGTCACACATCATACTGCACACACACACACACACACACACACACACACACACATCTGTATATATTATACAAAAAAAGCCAAGAAAGGGTTAACAGTGGCACAGGGTTTCAGTTGCCTTATTAAGAGCAAAGACAGAGAGAAGATGCAAATGCAAAAGCAAAAGAGTCACTGCAGGTGGTCAGATAAGATTATGAACCAGCCTAAGAACTTATTCAGGGTGCAGAGCTATTCAGGTCACAGAAGTTATTCAAAGCAAAGATGCAGCCACCAGGCATTTGGGAGGAGCAGGGACATGGAGCTGAGCTAAAGCCCAGGACAGAGTCAGAGTTTGTGGCCTGATAAGATGACTGGTCAGTATATGCTACTGTGCCAGGTGACCCTCCTTTTATGTGCTTCAAATGAAAGTGCTGCCTCATTCCATGGTCTGGTGTGTCTGATAAGCTCAGGGCCTGGTTCTTCTGATATGGGTTTGATATGTCCATGCATCCCATGTACTGCTAATTGAATTTTGATAAGTTTGCTGGTGGTCATTTTTTATTAGCATAATTAATTTATCAGTTTGTGCCTTATGATGGTGCTAAGCAACTGGGGGTTATTCTTAGTAAATTCTGCATGTTCAACATCTGATGGATATTAGTTGCCCAGTAGAGTTACCACCTCATTTGGTGTACCACCTCATATTAGTTGCCCAGTAGAGTTACCACCTTAACTATTATTCTCCAGCCATTATGGAGTGGCTCTTGGCAAATGGATGCTTTACAAAATGGAGTCACTCAGGGCAGAGCACAGCCTGAAAGCTGCTGTTCTGTACAACATAGAATAACTCAAAGCAGGGCACAGCTTGCTTTCCACAGTGAATTAGCACATTTAATCCTTATGTAACACTGTGAAGTAAGAACTATAGATTCAAATACCTACAGAGTCAAATGTGTTCTGGAATTTGAGATGTTTCATATCTTTAAACAGTAATAATTGTGCATGGACTGTGTCGTTTGGATGTGGTTTGTCCCTACCAAAACTCACACTGAGGCTTGGCCCCCAGTGTAACCATGTTGAGAGATAATGGGGCCTGTAAGAGGCAGTATGGGTCACAAGGGATCATAGAAGACTTCGTGTAGTTCCCATGAGAATGGATTGTTAATAAAGCATTGGTCCTCCTTTATTCCCTCCTCTTTTTTGCCCATCCTTCCTTTTCTTCTGCTTTCAGCCATGAATTGAAGCAGCATAAGACATTCACCAGGAGTCAAGTGGATACTGGTCCCATGTTCTTGGACTTCTGGAACTAAGTTAATAAATCTCTTTCTTTATAGATTATCCAGTTTCATGTGTTTTGTTATAGCAACAGAAAATGAACTAATACGCACTCACCATTCTTTTCTAGAGATTGTATTTCCCCAAATCTAATCTGGGCAAGGCATCTTTCCTCAGTGTTCTAGGGGGTTTTGTTTGTTTGTTTGTTTGTTTGTTTGTTGCTGCTGACCTATATTCTGCTGCCAGACATGTTTGAATCTTCTACTTAAGATGGCCATCTCAGCTGGAAACTTATCCCTTAGCTCTTTGCTGAGTGGATCATCTACCCAGCTTTTGAGGAGTTCTGAAATTATTTAAAACCAATTTGCCCCATTTCCCTCCCACCTATTTTTATGTACATATTTCTCTGCTGCTTTTCTCACATTTCCCTCCAAAATGTTGCTTTAAGTTTTATTTGAATAGAAAAACCTGCAGTTCATCTTGTTTGACACATGGATTAAGATTCTATATTCCCTTTTGGTAAGAGAAGACATGATATAATTATAGTGATTTAATTTTTTCCAAAAACAAAATCTGAACATGTGATCTTAACACATAACTCCAAATCTCACAGAACGTTTGAAACTGGAGCTCTCCCACAAAATTAATGGGTATGGTTGTTCCTTTCTGTTCCACCCATGAGAATCAGGATCAGCACAGTTTGTGCTAATGACTCTCCTTTTGTTATCAGGCAAACCTCTGAAAATTTCTTCAAGGCAATTTATGGCAAATTGTGACCTCTGCCATCTTGCATGTGATGGCCTGTGATGGTCTGTGTGCCTAGCAGCTGCCTAACACCTTGGTGGTTCATCCATGGTGCTGTCCTATGGATTTTGCACTTATTTTTGTTCACTTTATCATTCCCTAAGCATTATACACTGTATTCTTCATATCTTCCACATTTCCTTTGGTTCCATATTAGCCTGATATTAGAATATTTTATCTCATGACCAGCTTTGCCTCCTACTCCCTCTTCCTTCAGGTCCGTAGGATATGAAGTCACAGACTATTTCAAGCTTGTCCTTTTTCCCACCTCCAATTTCTGATTCTCCCTTGAACAACCTCTCTTATTCGATCATTTGTTGGCACTGATTCCCTCCTAGTAGGGGGAAACAGTACAGGATAGAGACTTTGGAATCTGGCAACCCTGGGTTTTAATTTGACTCCATCACTTGCCAGGGTAACCCTGGACAAGTGGCTTAATATCATAATTTCTTCATTTGCTAAGTAGAGCTAATAACACAGGTTAAGTTAGGTATAAAAAACTGCTTTTGAAAAACTATTTATGGGCTGGAGGGTATAGCTCAGTGGTAGAGTACTTGCTAGCATGTGTAAGACCCTGGTTCAATACCAGTGCTAAGAGAGAGTGAAAGAGAAAGGGAGAGACAGAGAGAGAGAGAGAGAGAGAGAGAGAGAGAGAGAGAGATGGACCTTTGAAAAATCATTTCTAAAGTTTATAGAAACTAAAAATCTAAATGTGCAATATCAGAGAGCACCCATTTTTCATGCAGGCTGAGACCTAAAGTACAAAATAGACTTGTAGGTGGGAGGCAAGAGACATAAAGAATTACAGACTTTTGAGCTCAACCCCCTCAGTTTTTAGATGAGAAAAATTAAGTAGAGAAAAGTGAAGTGACAAGTACAGGTTGTCACAATTCAACAGAGCCTGGGGTCAGAGTCTGGTCTGTGAAAGCAGCAGCCACGGGTGAAGGCTCTCCATGGTACTCATTTCTGACGCCTCTCAGGAGCCCCAGGACTATTGCTCTCCTGACCCTGAGCATCACAGAAGCCTGCTCCCAGCTAATGGCCCATCCTGTAGTGGGGGTGCTTTGGCTGCCCTCTGTATTCTTGGTTCCCTTGCCTGGCTAGTGGCCTCTGTGCATGACTGCCATTCATCTGGGCTGCAGAATGGGGACCCTCACTCACCAACTCCTTCTGCATCAAATACTATGCTCCCTAATTATAGCAATATCCCAAACCTAATCTCCCAGAGCCCCACATAAACTGGGCCAGCAGGGAGACCATACAGTATGATCCTCTTGGAATAAACTGAGGAGATAGGTGTTGGTGACCGAGACTTGCAAAACTGCAGCAAATAGTACTGTCTCCACTCTGTCCTGTTGAATCTAAGCACTGTCTAAGCCCAGGGATTTCTCTGATAGAAACCTGAGGGCCTAATCACCCAGTCCACAAGACTCTCTAGCTATGGATTAATGAAAAGAGTGAGAAAAAACAACAGAATCTGATTAATCGAAATTTGAATCTGGATTCTACCGGTATCTACTAAACAAAAAAATTTTAAACCTTTCTGCTCCTTTGTTTTCTTAACAGTAAAATGATGTCTCAAAGCAGTCACGAGGATATGAATACTTTAAGTGTCTAACAAGTATAGGGAAGATGACACAACTCTATGGGAAGTTATACCATAGGAGCAGTAGTTAATTTCTCTGATGTGGGGGCTAGGGATGCAGTTGAGTGGTAGAGCACTTGTCTAGCACGTGTGAGACCCTACGTTGGATTCCAAGGGTTGGACAGAAAAAGAAAAAATCTCTGATATGGCCTCAGGACTCCCATGAGTTTCCCAATCACCTTTTTATATCTGCCTATGGTGCTGGTGTCCCCTCTCCCCATGGTGAACGAAGGTACAAGTATTCAAACATTTGTACTGCCTATTAATATATGCCATACATTAGAGGTCTGAAGATGATATGCTTCCTGCCCTCCAAGAGGTCACAGAGCAGAAGGGGAGATGTAGATGTAGAGATGTTTTCAATTTAAGGGTCAAGAGAGAGTGAGTGCAGGAGTGTGTTTGTATTTGTGTATGTGTGCACATGTCAGTGGAAAGGAAGACTTCATGGAATGGGTGCTTGAGTTAAGCTGAATCTTTAAGAATTTATTAATAAGTCAGGAGAACAATGGTGGTTATATTTTAAGATTGAGGGAAATATAAAGGGATAAAATTATGACTGGCACTGTAGTTCATGCCTGTAATCTCAGCAACTCAGGAGGTTGAGACAGGAGAATTGCAAGTTCAATATCAACCTGGGCAACTAAATGAGACCCTGTTTCAAAATAAAGTATAAAAGAACTGGGGATGCAGTGGGTTCAATCACCAGTACCCACCCTCCCAAAAAATCACATACTGCATGGTTGGATTGCTGTGTAGTTTGTAATGTTTCTTCTTGTGTAGTCCATGGTCCACCTGTATTAGAATCAGCTGTGGATCTAGTTTAAAATGTAAATGCCAGAGAACTACTGCCTGCAATTCTGAGTTGGAGCCAACATTCTGATTTAGGGCCAAAGAATGGGACCAGGGCACATGTGGGAATTCTGATACACATGAAAGACAAGAACAACTCTAACTAGAATGTAAAATTCAAGGCAAAAAACAAACAAACAAACAAACAAACAAACAAACAAAAAAACCAAGAGATAGGTGGGAATTATCAGAAAGTGCCCTTTATACCATGCTAAGAAGCTAGATTTCAGCCTCTAAGTCTATGGTTCTCCAAATATGGTCCCAGGACCAGCAGCAGGAGCATGACCTGAAAGTTTGATGGAAATGCAAATTCTCAGACCCAGCAATCATGTTTGCTATAGACAATGGCAACCAGTGAAAAATTTCAAGCACAAGAAAGACATTGTCAGATTTGTATTTCAAGCAAATTACTCAGGATGCACTGTGAATGATAACCTAGAAAATGTCAAACTAGAAGCAAGACAACAAGGGAGGTGAGCAGATTTTGATGGTGCTCCACAGTTACCAGAGAGATTTTTCACCTTGGTTTTCTACCCTCCTAGGAGGACTGACAATGCTACAAATAAGGGTCACCTAGAGGATGGGGCAACCTAAGACTGAAAGAAATATTTTTGAGGTAACTTGGAGATATCTATTGCAGAGCTGAAACCAAGGTTTAGGGACTGCCAAGGAAAAGCAAAGGTTTCTAGAAACACCCACACTTGATGGTATCCTCCAACAAATTCAGAGCTGCCCCTTAAGGCCTTGGAACCTAGTCCAGTTATGCCCTTAACATGAACTCAAACAATCTCTGCCTTTCCTTAGCCGCTGGAGGCCCAAGTGATCCCAATACCCAGACTCCACCTTTTCTTGGAATGCCCTGACTCTGACTTTTCTGACACACTAGGTAACCCTCATCCAAAACCAATTATGTGCCCTGGATCAATACACTACCTGTCTCATGCCCCTATAGGTTTAAAAACTGATGGAAGATGACACTTGCCCTCATGTCAGTGGATAGCAAGTTCTCAAGCCTATTCAAACAGACCCTGCTGTCAGATCTGGATGCTGGGTCCCTGCCTCTGAGTCAAACACTGTAGCTTATCTGGGCTCCTAAACCCAGTGTCTGTGATCTTGGTCCTGCTGAATATGCTTCATGTTGGTATCCTGAAGCCTTAGGGAACCTATTGTTAACCTACCCCTTCATGATCCACCAGAGAGGTAGCCAATGAGACAACAGATACCAATCCTAAGAATCCTAAAAAGAAGTCTCAAGTGGCTACTCACTGTATAAATTGGGCATTCCATGGAGAGAAGCCAGAAATTGTCCTGCCAGTCAGAACAGGCAGTGAGAAGAAAGGATATGGTAATACTCTATTAACATTTGGGATTTTTTTAAGTGTTAAATTCCTAGTATCTCAAGTTGCCAACTCATCAGTTGTTCTCAACTGCAGTCAATTTTATCTCCAAAGGGAACTTTGGCAAATCTAGAGATATTATTAATGGATACAACTAGGGTTGGGGGATGTGACTGGCATCTGGTAGGTCAGAGATGCCGCTAAGCATCCTACAATGCACAGAACAGCCCTCTCCATAAAGAATTGTCCAGCTCCAAATGTCAGCAGTGTTGTGTTGAGAAACCCTGCTCTAGGTAACCCCAAGCTCACAGAATCCTAATTGGCTCCAGAATTGCCCCAGGAGGCAGTTACAGCCCAAATTCACAGCTTCTCTTCCTAGATGTTGTCCTGGCTGAGGAACCAAGAATCCTAGAGATATGTGAACCAGGATCGAGGCACCAGTGGTGCCCAGAGAAAGGAGAGAATGTGGAAGAAGTCCCTGATCCTCTGCAATCACACTCTGAGCCCACCAAGAGCTTTGGAGCTATCACAAAAGCCCACAGCTTAGCTTAGGAGAGGCATGTGCCAAGAGTGAAATGGGGAGTCCCAAAGACTCCCCAGGATATTCCAGAGAATACAGGTGACAGCTCCTCCTGATGGCCTTAGAAAATGATTCCCCAGTTACTAAAGCTGTATGTAAATAGGGCTTACCCACCCCCCACCCCTCCACACACACACGCCTTCTGAGAACCCACTGGTGAAAGGAAGGAGGAGACAGATTCACCCAGTAGAGCCTGTCCAGGTGAGAGTATAAAAGGGACTCTGTCCTGGGATGAACTCCAAAGGAGAGCTAGTCTAAACAAGCATGCTAAGTAAGCATTCCAAGTGCTTCCTTATTTGTCAGAAATGAAGGGCTGGCCAATGTGGAAAGGAACATGTTCTGTGGGTACCCTGCATATCCTAAGGATACTAAAGTAGAAGATACCTGATAGCCTTGCCAAAAAAAAAAAAAAAAACCTATGTGATTTTTAAACTTTTTATTTTGTTGTGATGAGAGCACTTAACATGAGATCTACTCTCTGGACAATACCATATTGCCAACAAAAGGGACAACATTTTAGAGCAAATCTCTAGAACTCTTCTTGTGGCATCACTGAAACTTTATACTCCTTGAAAAACAATTCCTCCTTTCCCCTTCCTCATGGCCCCTGGCTACCACCATTCCATTCTCTATTTCTATTAGTTTTTTTTAGATATCTCATATAAATGGGATCATGCAGTACTTGTTCTGCCATGACTGGCTAATATCACTTAGCATGTCTTCCAGGTTTATCCATGTTGTCCTAAATGGCAGATTTCCTTTTTTTTTTTTTTTTAAGGCTATCTAAAATACATGGTATGAGCCGGGTGTGGTGGCTCACGCCTGTAATCCAAGCAACTTGGGAGGCTGAGTCAGGAGGATCACGGGTTCAAAGCCAGCCTCAGCAACTTGGGGAGGCCCTGAGCAACTCAGTGAGATCCTGTCTCTAAATAAATACAAAATAGGGTTGGGAATGTGGCTCAGTGGCCGAGTGTCCCTGAGTTCAATCCCTGGTTCCAAAAATAAATAAATAAAATAAAATAAATCCATGGTATGTATACAGTACATTTTCTTTATCCATCATCCTTTGACAGGCAATTATTTTGTTCCCATATCTTGGCTATAATGAATAATGCTTCAATGAGCACGGGAGTGCATATATCTCTTTGAGATCCTGATTTCATTCTTATATATATACCCAGAAATGGAGTTGCTGGATCACAGTAATTTGATTTTTAATTTTCTGAGCAACTGCCATACTATTTTCCTTAGTGGTGGCACCATTTTATATTCCCACTGACAGTGAACAAGTGCTCCAATTTCTTCACATCCCCCATGATCTTTCTTTCTTTGTTTTTATTTTGAAGACGGCCACCTGAACAGGTGAGGTAAGATCTCATTGTAGTTTTAATTCGCACTTCCCTGATGATTAGTGATGCTGAGCTACTTTTCTTATATCTATATGTCTTTTCTTGGAGAAATGCCTGTTTGAGTCCTTTGCCCAATTTTAAACTGGGCTATTTGAAGGCTTCTTGCTATTGATTTGTGGGAGCTCCTTATATATGCCGTATATTAATTCTTCATCAGATATACGACTTGCAAATATTTTCTCCCATTCTGGAGGTTGCCTTTGCCTCCTGTCAATGGTTTCCTTTGAAAAACTATGTGATTCTTAAAGCTTGTTATAAGCCATAAGCATTGTAAATCTGCAACTTAGGTGATTTTAAGCCCTAATAGTTTTTGTTTCATCTGAAAGTAGTCTCTAATTCATCAATTTTTTTGGTGTTTTTGTTGTTAATGATGATCAGTTAATTATGGGTGTCCAATTCTTTTGGTTAATGACAAAATATTTATTTTCCTCAAATTTACTGTCTTCTAAAATGTGGTCAGGAAACACAAAGTCAAATTGCATTTTTCCATTTCATTGGCCTTATTTCCTTTACTCTTATCCAATATCTGTATTATATGATTATTTGGAAGATGAAATATATTAAGTAGGAAAGACCATTCTCACAATGTCTGGCATACAGTGAAGTGCTCAGTATGTCAGCTGTCACCAGCAACAGCAATGCCACCTGAGGTTTCCAGAGCTGAAGTCAGGTAGGATGTAAGCCTTGACCTTGCTGCCTTATTTCTCCTGCCTCCACCATCTTCATCTCCTGTCACCTGAATCCACTATTGAGTCCAACCTCTAGATCTAGGTGACTCCAATTCTCCAGCCAATCTCAACAAGGATAGGAAGTTCAAGGCCAGCCTCAGCAATTTAGCAAGACCCTCGGCAACCTATTTCAAAATAAAAAAATGAAAATAAAATAAAAAGGACTGGGGATGTAGCTCAGTGGTAAAGTGTTCCTGGGTTAAATTCTCAGTACAAAAAAAATGAAACAAAACAAAACAAAAGTAAAGCCAGGAGCAGTGGCACATCCCTGTAATCTCAGCAGCTCAGCAGGTTGAAGCAGGAGGATCACAAATTCAAAGCCAGACTCAGCTATTTAGCAAGACCCTAAGCCATTTAGTGACACCCTGTCTCTAAATAAAATACAAAAAAGGGATGGGATGTAGCTCAGTGGTTAAGTGTTCCTAGGTTCAATTCCCAGTACCAAAGGAGTGGGGGACAAGCAATCTTCAGGCACCTCTCAGGTGGTTTAAAATTAATCCTCTTTTCGTGCACCCAAGGTCTGGGAGCCCAGTCTAACTGTGGACCCTGCATTTCTCCCTTGGAAGTTCTTCAACTCTGTGCTCAATTTCTGCCTGATTGTCCAATCATAGTCAGCCCCTTCCCTTGAAGCAGAGAACCACCCTGAATGACAGCCCATTTTCCCAGGGGGTTCGTCCTTCCCAAATCTCTGCCTTGTATTCTAGTCCCCAAACCAAAGTTCTTAGGATCTCGTTTGCTGCTATTTCAGTCTTAAGAACTCATTTTCTTCCATCTACTTCCTGGGTGGGCCACTGACATACCTAACCTTCTAAATCTGTCCTCAAGCACACCTTGTGTGAGTAGCTTTAAAGGTTCACTATGTATATGACTGTCTGGCTTGGGGAAGCATCTAGAGTCTGGCTGGCTGCCCTTGCTGCCTCCTCATACGTGCCAGTTCCTTATGCTGCCAAATCCTAACTTGCCTCCTGACTGAACCCTTTCAAGTCACAAAGGAGCCCTATGACTTGGGCAGGTTTTCCAACAACTCCCCTTTGTTCTTCTCCCTCCTTTTTGCTCCTTTCACCCACTAGCCAGCTTTCTTCTCTTCCTTCTCTTCTTCCTTTCCTTTCAACATCTGCCTCAGACTGGCCAAGTTCCCAAAGAAGGGAAGAAATTACTTACAGAGCCCGTACAGTGGAGGGACTGCAGAGATGGCAAACCTCAAACGGAACACATTGCAGTCCTCTCCTGTACTTTCCTACTTTGGGCCTCGAAGTCATTCCTGCCTTTCTCAGCACTTTCTATTTAGGGCTGACATGATCTTCCATTCTGAACAAAGTTTCTTTTGTATTCTAGGTCTGACCCTTCTTCCTTTTACCAGGAAAAAAATTCCAAGTCTTTCTGAAAGTATAACTAAGATACTTAGTATAAAAATGCTCCAATTCAGTCATTTGGTCTGACAACTTTTTAATAGAGATATGACATAAGACATACTGTTGACAAATGCCAATAATATCGACATTAGATGAGATTACTAGTTATGATAACACATAACATTATTAACAACAAAAAGATATTCAAAACAGCTTTGCTGTCTTATTTTTATGATTTCTATTGTCATGTGATCAATACACAGCATGAAAATTGCACAGAGGACATTGGTTTGGGGAGAATGAATGAGAAAGGCAGAGAGACTGGAAAAAGGAAATCTAACTAGAGGATATTGGAAAAATACAGATAGCAAAAGATGAGGGTAGGAAATAAGCTTTACAATTTGGTAACTGGAATAATCCCCAGTGCCAGCAAAGGCAATAAAAAACTTTTCGGCTCATAACCAAATCACTGAACATTGCCAACCTTTCCAAATCTGCAGATTCCTTGGTGCTGAAAGAACACCATCTTTATTTCCCACACCCATGCTTCTCATTAAGGCAAATTATTTTGTTATTGATCCCATCACAGAGCTGTCAAATACTTTTCCTTCAGTCTTGGCTCAACTTTCTGCCTACCTGGAGCCCAGAAAGCATACCTGAGAAAGACACTCTGCTGTGACCTCTCTGGCCACATCTTGTCATTAGGGAGCAAGCACCAGAAATCAAGATGTGGTCTGAACTTTAAGTTCAAGGGTTTGGGGCTCCTGTGGAATCCCCAGAGAAGAGTCTAGAAGAGGAAGATGGAAGCACGTGTCTTGCTAGGAGAAATTCCTCCCCTGCCTCACTGTTCAATGTTCTCCTTCAAGATAAGAAGAAACAAGAATAGGGAAAAACAGCAGGTTTCTACAGAACAGCCAAGATGTTCCTCTAGTACTTGGAGGGCATTTGTATTAACCTGTTAACTATTCCTTCCACCATGTTGGTCTCCTGATTTCCTTTCGGTGACGATAGGAAGACACTTCACTGATGAGTACACACAGCATTTCTCTATTTCTCCTGCAAAGGGATTTACCAAACTGTCCCATTTCCCTACCTCTCCAATTCCATATTCTCATTAACTTCTTTTTTTTTTTTTTTTTGGTACTAGGGATTGAACCCAGGGGCACTCCATCACTGAGTCACATCCCCAGCCCTATTTTGTATTTTTTTTTTTTAAATTTAGAGACAGGATCTCACTGAGTTGCTTAGGGCCTTGCTAAGTTGCTGAGGCTGGCTTTGAACTCGTGATCCTCCTGCCTCAGTCTCCCAAGCTGCTGGGATTACAGGTGTGCGCCACTGTGCCCGGCCTCATTGACTTCTGATGCCCTGTGCACCACTTCCCCCTCTCCTTGTCTCTTTTCCCCTTGATGTGGGATCAATGAAAAGAACTGTTACTGATTTTTAAACATGTCCTCAAGTATCAATTAAAACACAAATATGTCCAGGCACAGTGGCACATGCCTGTAATCCCAGCAGCTTGGGAGGCTGAGGCAGGAGGACCTCGAGTTCAAAGCCAGCCTTAGCAAGGGCAAGGCACTAAACAACTCAGTGAGACCCTGTCTCTAAATAAAATACAAAAATATGGCTGGGGATGTGGCTCAGTGGCCAAGTGCCCCTGAGTTCAATCCCTGGTTCAAAAAAAAAACACAAATATGGAGGGAGGGTGGGGATCTGAGGTAAAATGAGTATATATTTTGCTTCCATGAGGGAATGTTTATTCCCAATCTGGGTACATGTCTTAAACATTATGGAAAGAGTTAGAGATATAAAGAAGAAGGCAGGGGAAAAGACCACACAAAGATGGTCATGGGGCAAAGATCCTGCTCAGAAAATACCCAGAAGTCTCCTTGGTCATGGTCAAGAGCCAATATCTGCATGGGCCTGGCTCTGTGATTGGGTATAGGATAATATGCTCAATGCTATCATCTAATGCTCTTGATGCTTGAAATAACCCACAAGAAGATATCTGAAAGAGCATAGTAAACACATAACACCAAGATTAGCACTAAAATAAGGTAAGTACCCATTCAGAACACTGACCATGTTTCCCATATCTACCTAGTAAGTGCAGTCTTTTATTTCTCTTATGCTCTGGATAAATCAGTTCTTGTCTTCAGTAGACAGAAGTCCCTGGGAGTTAGGAAGAGAAGTACATTAAAGCAGATTTCTAAGTGAGCCAGACGACAAGTTTTATGGCAGTGCCAAGCAGTGCTACTGCTATGCAGAACCCGAGGCTTATGATGCCTACATTAAAGGACTCATTGAAGTGCACTAAGTGGCCATTGCCCTAAGGCCACGTTTGCATACAGATTTGGACAGGCTTTGCATGAGAAGGAAACAGTGGGAATGAGAATAGAGCACTCCTGACTCATCTAACCACGTTAACTTCCACCATTTGCCTACCAGACCAGGCCATCCTCCCCAACCCTGGCAAGAAGGGCTTTGACCTTGGGGACTCTTAACACAGGAAGGAGGACTCATCTACTCCTCCCTGCTATTTTGTTTCTCTGCAGAGAGGCTCCAGCCCTGGAAACCAAGGCCCTTCCTCACAGGGTCTCTGGTCCCTATAGGAAGAGACAACTCTCTCACCATGAATTGCTCAGACTTTGACCAGCATTGGGTGGGCTTCTATTTAACCAGAAGGCCTTCCACCCAGCCATCAACCACAGCATCCCCACTCATGTCAACATTTCTCCACCCAGTCTGCCATCCTGGAAGTGATGGGAAATGGTGCTACCATCCTTTCCAGAGCTTCTAACAGGGAACAAGGATCCTCTGTCCTATAAACCCAATTTGCACTGGTCCAGAATGAATTTTGAACAAGTTAGACAGTTTTCCTGTGGGGCAAAAAGGCATGAAGAACAATGCTGTCAAGATTTTTTTTTTTTTCAGGAAAAAAGTCTGTAGTGCTTTCAAGTCTGTAGTGCTCCAGAAAAGCGGTCTGTATACCAGTTAAAATCTGAATTGTCCCTAGACACAACAGGTAAAGAAAGATAGTCCAGTACCTAGAACTATGCCTGTCTAATAAATTAGTAAATATTGGGTATGTGCCAAATATTTTTTGCACTAACAATCCCAGATGGAAATTTCTTTATCAGGATGCACAACTGCAGCTGCTGATATCATTCTTGTGGATAGATTTGTTAAAGCAGAAGGTAGAAATGACAACTCAAAAAAATGGCCAAGTAGTTGCAGACCAATACTTTGGTGCATACCTGGATCCGAATGGCAAGACCTGTCTCATAAAAAATGTCAAAAACAAAAAAATGTCAAGAATGTGGGAACCAATTGCTTTCATCAACTTTGCTGATGACAAATAAAGAGAAGGAGATACGCTGTGGCATAAATGGGGCATAAATGGGAGTGGGGATCAGGTTTAAAGAAGAATGGAAAGGGCAGGGAAGGTTGCCTGGACAAGCTTGCCACCATTCACCTCCATTCCTTGCTGCACTGGCTACAGATATGGGACAAACTTTTATCAATTAGAACCCAGAAGAGTTTGCCGGTATCGACAAACTCACTATCTCACCTGAAAATCTGTGGCTCCCAGACATCTTCCTCAAGAAATTGTGCATATCTGAGGTAGGAAAAACCAGCCCGAAGCCTCCTCTACAAAGGACAGCCTAGGATTTGTGTAGGACATAGGACAACCAAAAGATTCAGACGGGGGCACTGTCTCCATTCATTGACTCCACAAAACACTATGAGGAGTAAAAGTGACATGAGAGAAGTATCCCAAAGAGCACAGCAGAAAAAAACCTGGAAAGGGAAGGAGAACAAAGCTAAGTGAGGCACTCATAGCCATCACCTATCCCTCCCTTTCCCAAACAGCATGAGTATGGATCAGATACCTTCGGGTCTTACCCACTATGTCGGTGATGAAAGTCAAATAAAGTATAGTAATCCAAAGCCTAACAGAACTCTACGTCCACTTGTTCTTTCCTCTACGTGGGTAAGGGTGACACATTTTGTAACTATTTAAGATTCAGGGGAAGATACTTTGATGTAGGTATTGTTAGGGAAGGTTTTAGGTATTCTGACTACTACAACTTTTTATACCAATGATTGCACCTCAGAGATTCCAATTTAACTCTTCCAGATGGAGGCTTATGATTTGGATCTAAAATGTATCCCAAAGGCCAGGTGCTAAAGACTTTGTTGCCAATCTATGAACAATTAGCCAATGCTACCACCTTTAAGATGTAGGGCCTAGTTGGAAGAAGTAGGTGATTAGGGGTATGCCTTTGAAGAATATGTTTTTTCCCTGGCATGTTCTGATGTTCTCTTTCTCTCTCTCTCTCTCTCTCTCTCTCTCTCCCTCCCCCTCCCCCTCTCTCCTGGCCACCATGATGAGGTAAGTAGTTTTGCTCTACCATGTGTTCCCCACCATGATGTTCTGCCTCACCACAAGCCCACAGCAATGAGGTCTGTGGATAGAAACCTCTGAAATGACCTGAAAACTCTGAAGCCATGAGCCAAAATAAGCCTTCCCCTGTTTAAGATGATTTTCTCAAGCATTTTGTCACAGTAATGCAAAACTGAGTAACACATAGAATCTAGGCATCCTTAGTTTTTGTCTCCCCCGGTGATGCTGATGTGTGGAAAGGTTAAGAACTACTATTTTACATCTTGGCCCTTTTGCCAAATGAGACCCATTTTGCCTGTGAGCTGCTAAATACCCATAATTTTTAGCTCAAATCTGTTAACTTTAATAGCTAACAGTCTTAAACTAGCAAGTTACTGTAGTTGAATGCCACTAAGTGTCAGATGACAGATTTAGATAAACTAATCATCATAATGGGCTATGCATGTAATTACAAAAATGTTGAGCTATTCAAGTTTGATTCCACTAAAACAACATCATACACCTGGGGAATTGAGAAAGAAAATAGAAATGACTCCAAAATTTCTTGACTCATGTTTGAGTCATATCTAATATTCCCATAATGATCTTGACTCACTCTGAGTTTCAACAACAATAAAAAAATCAATGCTCCAGTGCACACATGTGAATTGCTAGTCCTGTTGCCCACTTCAGAGAAAACCAGAATGCCCTGCTTTAAAAGGAAAATTTGTTGAGACAGCTCAGTGGGGGAAGAATTGAATTTTGTGGGCAGGAGGCTTAGGAATACCACACTGAGGTGACCAGCCTCCTTTACAGTGGATAGCACATTACAGGCATGGACTAAGTGTGGGAGAGAACAGACTTGTCTTGAAACACTATTTGGATCCAGGGAGAGTGGGAGTTTCTGGTCAGCAATGCCACTCCAGAGATGTCTGTCGTCAGCAACTTGTATGACCAGATCATGTTCCCAGCTTGACCTCTAATCCCAGTTGCTCCGTGATTTTCCAATAGAAGTAAAAAGAAGCTCCAGAGGGTGAAGCACATGTGCTCTACCCCACCCTCTCCCTAACTGTCCTAAAGCAAGGTCCCCAGATCCTCCTGGGCTCCCATATACTCCAGCTGACCTGCAGAGGGGAGGAACAGCTAGCTGTTATAAGCACTTCTACTCACATAGGAGCAGTCAACTATACAATAGCCCCAAGGGCCCTATTTGCCCTGAAAATTCTAAAATCATTGTTCTAAAATCTAATGAAAATTAGACAATAAATTGAAGGCATTTATGTGGATGAGCACAATTAAATACGCATGTGTTTCCTTAAGAGATTGTCCCATACCCTACTTTGGCAAGAATTAGATGGATAGTCCAACATACAAGTTGAGCCCTCTGGCATCAATTTATATGCTACATTCTCTATTGTCTCTCCTGGTGGCCATCAGATGCAGGCCCAGGCTCTACGTGATAAATCTCCTGGTGCCCAGTGGCTCGCTAGTGGCCAGAGACGCCCTCAGTTTCTACCTGCCAACAGAAAACCTGAATCCTGCACCATTCAAGATGACCCTTCTGCTGGGCCATAACGTCTTCCTGCTCATGATGAATGACTTATTGCCCTCAGATGTCTACTTCACCCTGTGTCTGTCCCTGATGGTGGCCAGCCTCCTGGAGACCATCTTCATCACTTACCTCCTGCACCTAGCCTCCACCCAGCCCCCACCCATGCCTGGGTGGCTCCACTCCCTGCTGCTGCACTGCACCAGCCCCCGGAGGTGCTGCCCCCCTGGGCCCCAGGGGCAGAAGGGCCTGGGCGTCAGCCCCACCCACCTGCCTGGTGAGGAAGCCAGCACTGCCCACTCTCTCTTTCCATTCCTCTACTTCTCTGCTCCTGCCTCCTCCTCTGACTCAGTTCCTGCCCAAGAGACCTGTACATTCCATTGCTAAGTCTCTGACCCCCCACAGGGATAAAGGAACCAGTAGACTTGATGGGGAAGATGCCAGGACCCAGATAGGCAGAGCCAAATGGGTGTCCTGAATCAGGAAGAGCCCAGTGGGAACTGAAGGCCCAGAAGCAGCAGTTGATGGAACTGTAGGTGGAGTTGAGCCACCTGATGGACACCCTGCTCTTCCGTCTCTGCCTGCTCTTCATGGCCTCCTCCATTGTCATGGTCAATGTTCTCTAGAGTACTGAGGCATACATCCACAGTTTGAACTTTCTCCTGGTCTTAAGACCAGCCAGATGTGGGCTACTGCATCCTAACCCTAGCCACTTTTCCAAGAGACTTCAATGTCCCTTTCTGTATTCCAAAAGCAGCAACCCAGCACTACTAACCAGGTTCAGAAAAACCCTGGACAGTGTTCTGACTTCTCATGTCAAGGTCCTTATTCCACACACTTTTTGTGTTCCTGAGATAAATCTAACTCCTGACTCCTTACTGATGGAAGTCCAGATCAGTGGAGTCTTTCCTTGATTGATCACCCCAATAAACAATTTCCAGGAAGCACTGGCTTCTTAGTATGGTTGCTATAGGTCCATGAACACTGGGATGGAAAGAGTGTTCTTTAAAAGCTTTGATACATCACTCTAAGAAGGTGTGATCTAATTGTTTTTAAGTAAGTATTTCAAGCACTGTAAGAATTTATAAAGAATGTAAAGGTCTAGTCTCATTTGCAAGATATTTTTTAATTTTCAATAAAATATTTACAAATGCAAAAATGTTCCTTTCATCAACCATTTGTTTTTCACTTTACCTCTCTCACTCCTGAAATTGTTCTTTGAAACAAATAATATACAGTGTCACACTTTTATTCTGATAAGTTCCTCTGATTTTATAGCTTCAAACACAGTGGATCTTCTGAATATGGAAGTTTGGAAAGGGCCAAGAAGGACCCTAGCAGAAGACTTCAGGTTCAGCCATTCAGGCACATGATGGAAGTAAGGGTGTAGATTTGTGTCAACGCCATGGAAACAGGTCCAAGATATAGTAAGTGGAGACAATATGTTTACACAATTTCTGTAAAACAAATAATAGATAGATACTGTAACAGTTAATTTGAATCGTCAACTTGATTGGATTAAGAGATGTCAATGATTAAGGCTTCTGAATGTATCAATGAGGGCGTGTCTAGGAATGATTGGAATGTGGGATAGTGAACCTAAGTGGAGCCCCTCCCAAAGTGTGGACAGCACTGCCCAATAGAATGATGGCTTGGATGGAATAAAAGTTGAAAGAACAAGGAAGCAGATGCAGATGCAAGCTCAACTCTTCTTGAACAGATTCTTGATTGCTGCTTCCATTGTCCAAGGGTATCGAACTCTCGCTTCTTCACTGTTCCAAAGTGGACTCTGTCAGTGATTCTCCAGGTACTTTCCAGAAGCCTTGGTCTCATACTAGGGTTGCACTGTTGATCCATCTTGTTCTGGAGTTTCTGTCTCTTGGACTGCACAGCTACTGGTTCTTCCAGCTCTCCAGCCTGCAGACGGCCATTGTGGACTATCCAGCTTCTGGTCATGTAAACCAATCAAGTAACTCCTGTTTTTATAATCATACTTCCTGTTGATTCTGTTCCTCTAGAGAACCCTGACTAATACAGAAATATGGATGCATAGATACATAGATAGATGAGATAGGCAGAGAAAAGTGTATAGATAAGTAGATACCAAAACATTAGCAAACTTTGTCCTAGATAATGGGTTACAAATGATCGCTATTTTCATTTAAATCCTTGTCTGTGTTCTCTGAATTGTTCTGAGTGAACATGTTTTATTTTTACTATCAGAAGGGGAAAAAAGGCAATTATTTTTAGTTGTAGATGGACACAACACCTTCATTTTATTTATGTGGTGCTGAGGATTAAACCCAAGGCCTTATACGTGTGAGGCAAGCACTCTACCACTGAGCCACAACCCCAGTCCCCTAAAACGACAATTTTTAAAGAAGTGCTTCCTACTAATGGTACTTTACACCCACCTTCATCAGCAGATGATATCCCAAGGAGGATTATAACAGCCAACTTCAAGCCAAGCCCTGAGAAGAGACAGAGATTGAAAGGGAAAGGGCAAAGACAAATTTCTGAATTATATTTCAAGCAGGTGAATACAATTCAAGGATTTTTTTCTGCCTCCCCTCAGAGAATGTGTTTTCCTAAGGAACAGGGGCAATGTCTCATCCATATTTATGGTTTAGGACTTGGTACCATGCCTGACACATTCCAGGTGCATCATACAGATTTGTTCAATGAGTGCATGTGTGGATGAATGACAGTCAACTAAAATCCACATTTTACTACCTCTGGCTATAATTCCTTCATTCCTTCCTGGTTTATTTTTCACATCTAATGTAGAAAATTGGCCATCCATCTTCATGTGTCTACTTAACTGAGTTCTTAGAGATATTACTTATACGTTGGCAAAGGCATTTCTGTTATCAGATTCTCTATATTTCCTTCTCCCTGGAACATGTTTCTCACTCAGAACTAGGAAACTCATCCTTGGTTTTTGCCAATAATTTTTTTTAAAGTGGCTACTAAGTTTTTGAGGAATTTCATATTTCTTTTTTTTCTTCTTCTACTTCTTAATCTCCTTTTTTTTTTAAAGACAGGTCTTCTAAGTCCTATGCTCAAGTGATCCTGCTGCCTCAGTCTCCCAAGTAGTTGGGACTATAGGCATGCACGAACACACCCAGCTTCAAATTCCTTAAGATCACCTTTATATCATTTCTTCTTCCTTCCCATCTTACATTTATACTTCTCTATATTTCACCTTGCAATTTTTCTTTCTTTTTTTGCACCAGAAATTGAACCCAGGGGCACTTCACCACTGAGCTGCATCCCCAATCTGTCTGTATTTTCATTTTGAGACAAGGTCTCACTAAGTTGCTTAGGTCTTCATTAAGTTGCTGAGGCTGGCTTTGCAATTCTCCTGCCTCAGCCTCCCAAGCCCCTGGAATTGCAGGAACGTGCCAAGTTGGCTGACTTGTCTTGCAATTTTTCTTCAATCTCACATATACGTGACTTCAGGTTTTCTGTGTCAGGACTATCTTTCAACAATGCCTTAAGCGAGCCTTGTGGTCTAAAACATGATCTGACAATGAAGCAAAATATTTTAAACTGCTATTAGCCTAGACGTGTCAGCAGGAATGTTAGGGCTGTTTCACAATTTGCGGAGAGGTGCTTCTCGTTTTTGATGTCTCTCTTATTTAAACACACACCCACACACAAAGTAACCCTTGTGACAGTAACTTTATTTCCTTTTACTCTGTTCTTTTACCATTATTAACCTCTGCTAAGACTGTATACTGGGGATTTACGAACTCTGTAAAAACCAGACCACTGCCCCTGGATATAAGCTTATCATATGCTTGAACATGTCTCCAACTTCTTGGATTGTCATTTCTACTAACTTCCCACTCCCTCCTTTCATCAGCAGTGTCCACAGGTGCACTCACAATCTTTTCACATCTCATTGTTTCTTTTCTTATTATTTAAACAATTCTCAGAGAACTTTCTCCATGAAAAATTTCTCCCTATTTATTCTTTGGCACTCCATATTTTTTTTTAAATTTTTTAAATTGTAGATGGACAATACCTTTATTTTATTTATTCATTTTATGCGATGTTGAGGATCAAACCAAGTGCCTCGCACTGCAAGGCAAGTGCTCTACCACTGAGCCACAGCCCAGCCCTCTGACCATTCTTACTGTATTTTTTTTGTTTCATCATTGTCTTAAATTCCTTCCACCTCTGGAAACACAAAATATTGACAGAGCGTGCATGCTTCACACTATCCTCTCTTCTCTTATCTCTCTGCTTCTTTCTCTGAAATCCAAGCTCATCTGTCTGCTTTTTACCACTATTCTTTCTCTCTTGCCTCCATTAGGCTTCCTGTACTTTTTCTTATTTCAACACTTATCACTACTTTTTCTTCTTAATCTTTTGACTAACTCTTGTGAAGACCCCCATCCATATTTAAGAAAACAAGTCCATATCATCACCCTTAAGAATTCAGAATAGACACCCTGACATTATTTCATATATATATCACAGACATAGAAATTTATATGAAATAAACAGCCCTTAAAATACACTTAGAGTCCCCATCTGCCTATGCTCCAGTGCCTCAGCCACTGCCGCCTTCAAACTGCACCTGGGAGGACCAGACAGGCCCCAGATGACTGGCATGGAAACTTACAAATATGTATTTTTCCTCACTTGGTATTATTAATGATTATACCAAATTGAAAAGATATGAATGAGTATCCTAAAGGAAAACTTTACACCTTTCTCATTGTTCAGATTCCTCTGGAATAAGCAGATGTGCAGATAGAGCCAATTGAATTTTCCCTGATCATGGCTATAGTACCTATTCTATGAGACAGCCAGACTTAAAATATTTTGACAACAAGGATGATGATTCTGATATCGAGACATCAAATGAATTAACAAAATTTGCAGATGGAATCAGGCCAGAAACAGAAATCAGAACTACTCATTCCCAATATAATTCTAGATCACACTTATTTTTCTACAGTTAGAGAAATGAATTACTCACATTGGCATATTATGTATAGATTGATGGAAAAACAGTGCATAATATAAAATTTTGCCCAGTTGAATCTATCTAATAGAACTTATTTAGTAATAGTAAGATAATAATAGGTTTGTTTCATTTTTCAGAAAAATCTGCTGATGTAGAAATTTGTGAAGAGTGTGACTTACCCAAATCAATCAACTAGAAAACTCAAAAGAAGAGTCCTATAGAAGTTCACACTGCTGAAGGTGCCCCATTGCTGCAGATGGGGACTCAAAGTGTATTTTAAGGGCTATTTATTTTGCATAGATTTCTACATCTGTGCTATATCATGCAATTTCGGAAGATTATGACATAGAGACAGAAAACAGTTCCTCCGACAGCCTCCAAGACCAAACTAATGAAGAGCCACCAGCTAAACTTTGTAAAATTCTTGACAAGAGCCAAGCTTTGAATGTGACTGCCCAGCAGAAATGGCCTTTACTGAGAGCTAATAGTAGTGGCCTCTATAAATGTGAACTTTGTGAATTCAATAGTAAATATTTTTCTGATTTAAAACAGCATATGATCCTGAAGCATAAACGTACTGATTCAAATGTGTGTCGAGCATGCAAGGAAAGCTTCTCTACCAACATGCTTCTGATCGAACATGCCAAACTGCATGAAGAGGATCCCTACATTTGTAAATACTGTGATTACAGGACAGTACTTTTTGAGAACCTCAGCAGCACGTCGCAGACACCCACTTTAGCGATCGCCTGTATTGGTATGAGCAGTGTGACATGCAGTTCTCCTCAAGCAGTGAGCTCTACTTACATTTCCAGGAGCACAGCTGTGATGAACAGTACTTATGTCAGTTCTGCGAACATGAAACGAATGATCCCGAAGACTTGCATAGCCATGTGGTAAATGAGCATGCATGTAAATTAATAGAACTGAGTGATAAGTATAACAATGGAGAACATGGACAATACAGCCTCTTAAGCAAAATTACCTTTGACAAATGTAAGAACTTTTTTGTATGTCAAGTATGTGGTTTTTGGAGTAGACTTCATACAAACGTTAACAGGCATGTTGCTATTGAACACACTAAAATATTTCCTCATGTTTGCGATGACTGTGGGAAGGGCTTTTCAAGTATGCTAGAATATTGCAAGCATTTAAGTTCACATTTATCTGAAGGGATTTATTTATGTCAATATTGTGAATATTCAACTGAACCTTCCACTGTATCTTGAAGTTCTCCTGCTAAAACAAAAGTTATACAGTTGAGCAGCTACTTCAAGTTCACTCATAACCATTCCCTCCTCCCCTCCCCATCGCATGACCTTTTGTAAATGGAACTCCTTTTGGAATATCCATTGAAAGCACAGGTATTTGTCCTCCTTTTCCAGGTCATCTGATGCCGGCTGTGGGTCAGTTAACTCCCAACTCTGGTAGCAGGGAGTTAAAATGTGCAAGTTTCCTCTGTCATTAGCTCATGCATCCTACCATAACCATCTAGAGCATTACCTAAGCCTCCAGAAGCTGGAAATAAATGTCCCAAGGCCCAAACATGCTGAGAGAACTCCAGGCCTCGGTGCCTGGCATCCTGCAGCTGAGAACAGGCCTGAAACAGAGCTTCAATGAAAACACGTTAGTGGAAAAGCCTTACTTTTTCCTCTACCAACCATGAGCATGAGGGAAGAAAATTGTTAGAATCTTTTCAACAGGTCTATGGGTCCAGCAACATTGAGCAGTAGAGAAGACAGCACACCTGTCTTTCAGTTTACATTTTTTTGGTTTTGGTTTTGGTTTTGACTTTTTGATACCAGGGATTGAACCCAGGGGCACTCAACCACTGAGCCACATCCCCAGCCCTTTTTATAGTTTATTTAGAGACAGGGTCTCCCTAAGTTGCTTAGGGCCTTGCTAAATTACTCAGGCTGGCTTTGAACCCGCGATCCTCTTACCTCAGCCTCCTGAGCCGCTGGAATTACAGGCGTGCTCCACCGCACCTGGCTCAGCTTATGTTTTGTTAACAGTCACACAAGACGAGTGGATGACTCAGCAAAGACTGCCGGTGGATCTGTTTTCTGTTTTTCTTGAGCTTCTTGAGCTCTCTGCTCCCAGGACAGCTTCTTGAGGATCTCCTATGATGGTGGATTATGCTGGGTATATTATAACGTGAGTGGAAGGCCACCCAAAGGCAGAAGTTGGTGCCAGGGTTGCTCAGACTCTTCCAAGTCCACTGAGAAACAGCTCCAGACATAGGCCTCGTTTTGCAGATCTGCAGATCTGGTCCTTCAAACTCAGCACACAGTGTGGGCCCAGGGGGACTGAAGGATGTTAGTGTCCTGAGACACACACTGGCCCCACCTGGAACTTGTACCTGGAACTCCCAGCTGCCCATATGAGGTAACTCTCTGCAGTTTATGTAAGCAGTGCCCAAATAGTGGACTTTTGGGTTGTTTTTGTCTTTTATCTTTTTATAAGAAATACTGCAGTGAATAATCTTGTAAAAAGCATATTTTTCCATCATGCGGTAAGAAAATTCTCAGAAGTACAATGCTGGGTCAAAGAAGATGTATATTTGTAATGTTGATAGATACAGCCGAATTTCCCACCAAAAGGCCAGTAATGTACGAAAATGCCTATTTCTACCATAGCCTCTTCAACAAAATGTGTGGTCAAACTTGGATTTTACCATTCAGGAAGGGAAATAAAGATGTTGATTTTTCAGATATCCTTGGGCCAGGTACAGTTCTTTCTTTCTTTCCTAAAACAGGGGCTCACTAAGATGCTCAGGCTGGCCTCAAATTTGCTATCCTTCTGCATCAGCCTTTTGTGTAGCCAGGATTATAATGTATGTCACCATGCCGGGTGATATTTTTAGTAGATGGACAGGATCTTGTACATTTTTCTATTGGTTCTTTTATTCTTCAATTTGTAAGAGGAGTTCATTACGTTGGAAAGATTAGCCTATTACTAGAATATGAATTGCAAATGTTTTTCCCAATTTGTCAGTAGCTTTTGACTTGGAAAGTACAGTTTTTGCCATAACAATTTTCTAAAAAAAAATATAATTGAATTTATTAATGCTTTCTTTTGAGTTCTAGATTTTAAGATATCGTTAGAAAGAATATGACACGTTTGACTAGAAATTTGGCCCCACCCTATCAAATTAAATTTGACGTAGCAATTCCATTTCTATGAATTTAGCTTACATTTATACACATACACACACACACACACACACACATGCACGCACGAATGTTATTGCAATACGACTTTCAGTATGAAAAGAATGGGAAATTTCCATCAATAACACACTGGTTAATAACTCATGGTACATCCATTCAATGGAAGGCTGTGCAGTTGTTAAACAAGGAGAGGATTTGTGCTTCAAACAATGTAGTAAGTTAGGCATTTTGAAAAGTCTGGCAGATGCAAACTACCAAGTTGGATAAATTATAACAAAAAGGCTTTTAAAGCATTCCTGACACCAACAGATGAATGAATAAACAAAATGTGGTACATACATACAAGATAGGAAATTCTGACATATGCTGCAAGGGTGAATCTTGAGGACATTATGAGGAGTGAAATAAGGCAATCACGAAAGACCAAATATTAATATGAGACTTCATGTGTACAAGGAAACTAGAGTAGTTCCAGAGACGTGAAGTAGAACGGTGGTTGCCTGGAGCTGGGGAGAAGGAAATGTAGAGTTGTTTCATGGGTCTAGAGTTTGGGTTTTATAGGATAAAAAGAGTTCTGGAGATTAGCTGTCCAGCAATGTGAATGCATTTAATACTACTGAACTGTATGCTTTAAAATGGTAAACTTAGGGGCGGGGGTAGGAAAGATGGTGAAATGAGATAGACATCATTACCCTATGCACATGTATGATTACACAAATGGTGTGACTCTACATCATTTACAACCATAAAAACAAAAATTGTGCCCCATTTGTGTACAATGAATCAATATGCAGTCTGTAAAAATAAAAAATTAGCATAAAATAAAATAGTAGACTATGTTATGTATATTTTATCACAATTAAAATTTTTAAAATTTTTTTGATTTGGACTTCAGAATAAGCATACTATTTATATTCACCACGAAAAAACCATGAGAAAGAGGTTGGGGATATAGCTCAGTTGATAGAGTACTCGGCTCTCAAGCACAAGTCCCTGGGTTCAATCCCCAGCACCACCACAAAAAAAAAAAAAAGTGAGAAAAAGTTATAATAATGTTAATATTTTAAAATAAAATTTTTATTAACTATTACTAAACTCACAAGAAATTACAGTTGTTTGTTTTTCTAGAAGTTGACAAGCTGCTTCTGAAGCATATACAGAAATGAAAATATATAACAATTTTTAAAAGAAGAATAAATATGGAGGATTATATTATTTGACTTTAGTCTTACCATAAAGATACAGTAATTGAGATAGTGTGGTATTGACATAATGATAGACATAGATCAGTGAAACAGAATAGAGGATTAAGAAACAGATCTGTGCATTTAATCAATTGATTTTTGAAGGGACTAAGATAATTCAATGGAAAAAGAATAGTCTTTTCAGCAAATGGTACTGGAACAATTGGATATTTATGTGGGCCATAGATCTATCTCCACTCTTACCTCATACCATATCAAAAATTCACTCACAATTTATCAGACAGAATTATAAAAGCTAAAACTATAAAACTTTCAGAAAAAAAGTAGCAAAATATATTGCAACACTGTGGTACACAGAGTTGGTAGATTGAAGAAGGGACTATAAAAATGACCAGATACATTAGGAGAAATAAATATGATTTCTGAAAATTAAAAATATAATTATTGAAATTAAAAACCCAATAGAAGATATGGTGATTAATTTTAGGTGTCAAATTGACTGGATTAAGGGATACCTGGATAGATGGTAGAGCATTATTTCTGGGTGTGCCTGTGAGGGTTGTTTCTGCAGGAAATCGGCCCATGTGTACATGGACTGAGTGGGCACCAATTGGTAGGAGAACCAAAAGTCAAGGAAGGAAAATTGCTCTCACTCTCTTCTCCTGTCCTTGGACATCGGAACTTCAAGTTTTCCAGCCTTTGGACTTCAGGATTTGTACAAGTTCAGCCATGGAGTAGGAATTACATATTGGCCTCTCTGGTTCTGAGCCATGCTACTGGCCTCCATGGTTCTTTGGCTTGCAAATGGCCTCTTGTGGGATTTCTCAGCCTACATAATCTAATGAATTAATTCCCCTATTAAATTCCCTTTCATCTGTCTCTCTATCTATCTGTTCTATTGGTACTGACTTTCTGGAGAACCCTGATTAAAATCAGAGGAGTTAAAGCAAATTAGACACAGATTAAAGAGAACTGATGTTACACACAAAGCAGCAGAGAGAGACAAGGAGATGGAAAATATATTAAGCAGAGGAAAAGATGTAGGAATCATAAAATCAAATGTAAATCTAATGGTAGTTGCCTACAGGAAAGAAAATGAGGAAGAGGAAATATTAAGGATAGAATGACTAAGGAGATCTGTAACTGATGAAAGGCATGAATCCACAAATACTGCAAGTAAGTTGAATGGATATTATATTAGTATGCTAGGGCTGCCATAACAGAATACTATATACTCGGTGGCTTAAACAATGAATATTTATTTTCTCACAATTCTGGGGTCTAAAAGATCAATATCAAGTTGTTTGATCTCTCTTGAGGCCTCTCTCTTTGTTTTGCAGATGGGTGCCTTCTCACTGTGACCTCACATGATTGTCCTGCTTTCTGCATACTAACTTGTCTAGTGTCTTTGATCTCCTTTTCTTATAATGACCCCAGATGTGGTAGCTTAGGGTTCACCTTACCCATCTCATTTTAACTTAATTATCCCTTTAAAGGCTCTAATTCCAAATACAGACAAAACTTTAAGGTACTGAGGGTCGGAGCTTCAATATATGAGTTTTGGGTAGATGCAATTCATGTGATTATGGAAGCAGAGAAGTCCTGTGATCTACTGTCTGCAAGATGGACAGAAAGTTAATGGTGTAATTCAGGAAAGCCTGAAAAAGCCAGTAGAATAATTCAGTCCAAGTCCAAAGGCGTGAGACCCAAGGAGCGATAGTGCCAATCACAATCCTGAAATACACAATTCTAAATTCCATAGTCATAAATATTGAAATCCCTGAAGTATAAAATCCTGAAAATTAAAATCCCAAATGTTGAAATTCTAAAAACTAAAATCCCCAAAACTACATCTCCCCACCAAAAAAAAAAAAAGTACATTAGAATTTAGTTTTCTATAACCAAATTCTACCCAGCAGCATGGGAGGCTGAGGCAGGAGGACTGTAAATTCAAGGCTGGCCTCAGCAACTAGTTGAGTTCCTGTCTCAAAATAAAAAAATTAAAAAGGGCTGGGGATGTGGCTCAGTGGTTAAGTGCCCTAGGTTCATTCCTGGTAGAAAAAAGAAAGAAAAAAAGAAAGAAAGAAAGAAAGAAAGAAAGAAAGAAAGAAAGAAAGAAAACTAAATTCTGGAGAAGGAGTTGATGTGTTTTCAGTTGTTCATGGGATAGTTGCATCATGTTAAGTGAAACAAATGCTTAATTGTGAGAAATAAAAGTTTAAAAAGTAAATATTTTTGGTACTGGGAAAACAGAAAATCACTAAATTCCAACAGGTGAACAATAACCAGACTTCTATATGGACAGCATATGTTTAGAAAATTTGTAGACCACAACCACCCTCCAAATACAAGGGCAGCATGTATGTTGAAGATCATAGAAAAACTGAAAATATTGGCAAATTTTTTAAAATTTCTTCTGCCAAATTATTCAGTCATGTATTACTCATGCCCCTTAACACACAGTGCCACTCTTACCTTAAAAAAAAAAAAAGCCATGGTGGTGCACGCCTGTAATCCAAGCGACTTGGGAGGCTGAGTCAGGAGGATCGTGAGTTCAAAGCCAGCCTCAGCAACTTAGCGAGGCCCTAAGCAACTCAGTGAGACCCTGTCTCTAAATAAAATACAAAATAGGGCTGGGGATGTGGCTCAGTGGCCGAGTGTCCCTGAGTTCAATCCCCGGTTCCAAAAAAAAAAATGCCCTTCGTCAGAGAATAAAAGAACTTGATGAGCTCAGCGACAATCTGAATCAAGAAATTTTACAGCTTTAAATATATATGGAAAGAAGAAAGTATGCATAAAATCCTAGGTACTGCAAAAGTAATGTACAACAGAAAATAAATCCATATTTTCCTGGGTGTCAGAGTGTGGTGGGGAATTATGGGAAGGAGGAATTACAAAGGGAAAAGAAAACATTCGGGATGATGGAAATGTTCATTATGTTGACTATGGTGATGGCTCCATATGTCCAAACTTATTGAAATTTTTAGTTTGTTTCTACCAATTATACCTCAATAAAGCTGCTTTTATAGCCAGACATGGTGTCACACACTTGTAATCCCAGTGACTCTGGAGGTTGGGGCAGGAGGAATACAAATTTAAGGTCAACATGAACAATTTAGCAAGACCCTGTCTCAAAAAAACAAAACAAAACTGGGGATGGAGCTCTGTAGCAAAGCACCCCTGAGTTCAATCCTCAGTACCATAAAAATAAAAAAGCTGTTTTTAAAATGTGCCCATGATTTTAAAAACTTTAACAATATATGAGTTTACATAAAGTGAAATGTAAAAGTTCTTCTGTATTACCCACCTAGAACTGCTATTGCCTGTAAAGTTTTTTTTTAATTTTTATCTGTTCTTTTTAGTTATACATGACAATAGAATCCACTTTGATATATTTATACAAGCTTGGAATATAACCTTTAAATTTAGTCTTCTGTGAGAGCCTTCCAACCATACCCATATCACTTTCCTTCAAGTAGATAATAACTATTCTGGATTTTGTATTTATCTTCCCCTTTTTCTTTTGGTTTCACTGTATACCCGTGCATGTTTAAACAATATATTGCTGAAACGTGTACAAGTGTAGAATACACAACATATTTTACATAGTATACTACATCTGTGTTGCAACTCATATTTTATAATTCAACATTATGCTTTTCAGAGTTAACCATGTTGATAGATAAAGTGAAGTTCATTCCATTCCATTGCTGCGTATTATTCAATTTACATCACTACCTGCAATAATACTGTTGCTACTAATCATATGTGGCTACTGAGCATTTGAAATGTGGCTGCTGGGATTGAGGAGCTGAATTTTTTATTTTAATTAATTTAAATTTTCATTGCCACATCTGACTAGTAGCCATTATGGTGAATAATGCACTAGTGCCAGAGCCTCTGCCAAGCAGTAATGTTGCTGGATCAGACAATACGTACATCTTCCATTTTAGGAGAACACCACCACAAATTTTTTTCAAAGTGTTTTACCTCCATCCTCAATGAGTAAGAGTTCCTGGGACTCTACAATCCCACCAACGCTTTTTTTAAAGGACTTAAGTTTTGCCATCTGTTGGGTTTAAAATGATATTTTATTATGACTTTAAGTTACTTAATTTGCTTTTCCATAATTACAGATGACTTTGTATATCTTTTTATGTGTTTTTTGGATATTTGTATTTCCTCTTCTATAAAAAATACAAATTCATGACTTTTGTTCATTTTTTTAATTTTGATTTTAATTTTTTAAAATTCATGTTCAAATTTATTTTTTAAAGCATCTATCATGTCCCAGGAACTGAAAATAATTAAGGCACATTTATTTTTTAAAATTTTTTTATTTGTTCTAATTTGTTGTACATGACAATAGAATGCATTTATACATTTTAATAGTCATACATAAATGGAGTGTAATTTCTCATTTTTCTGATTATACATACTGTAGGATCACATCAGTCATGCAGATATATGTACATGAGATAATCATGTCTGTTTCACTCTACCATCCTTCCTACCCCCGTACCCCCTCCCCTCCCTTCACTCCCCTCTATCTAATATAAAGTAACTCTATTCTTCCCTATCCCCCCATGTTGTTGTGAATTAGCATCAGCATATCAGAGAAAACATTTGGCCTTTGGTTTTTGGATTTGGCTTATTTCACTTAGCATGATATTCTCTAACTCCATCCATTTACCAGCAAATGCCAGAATTTCATTCTTCTTTAAAGCTGAATAATATTCCATCATATATATATGATGTATATATACATATACATATATATATACATATATATATCATATTGTCTTTATCCATTCATCTGTTGAAGGGCACCTAAGTTGGTTCCAGAGTTTAGTTATTGTGATTTGAACTGCTATAAACATTGATGTGGCTGCATCACTGTAGTATGCTGATTTTAAGTCCTTTGGGTATAAACTTAGGAGTGGGATAGCTGAGTCAAGTGGTGGTTCCATTCCAAGTTTTCTGAGGAGTCTCCATAGTGCTTTCCAGAATGGTTGCACCATTTTGCATTCCCAGCAGCAAAGCATGAGTGTACCTTTTTCCCCACATCCTTGCCAACATTTATTATTTCTTGTATTCTGATAATTGCCATTCTGATTGTATTGAGATGAAATCTTAGAGTGGTTTTGATTTGCATTTCTCTAATTGCTAGAGATGTTGAACATTTTTTCATGTATTTGTTGATTGATTGTGTATCTTCTTCTGTGAAGTGCCTGTTCAGTTCCTTAACCCATTTATTGATTGGGTTATTTTGTGTGTGTGTGTGTGTGTGTGTGTATGTGTGTTAAGTTTTCTGAGTGTTTTATATATCCTAGAAATTAATGCTTTATCTGAGGTACATGTGGTAAAGATTTTCTCCCAATCTGTAGACTCTCTCTTCACATTATTGATTGTTTCTTTCGCTGAGCAGAAGCTTTTTAGTTTGAATCCATCCCATTTATTGATTCTTGATTTAACTTCTTGTGCTTTAGGGGTCTTGTTAAGGAAGTCAGATCCTAGGCCAACATGGTGAAGGTTTGGGCCTACTTTTTCTTCTAGTAGTTGCAGGGTCTTTATTCTAGTGCCTAAGTCTTTGATCCACTGTGAATTGAGTTTTGTGCAGAGTGAGAGATAAAGCTTTAATTTCATTTTGTTACATGTAGCTTTCCTTTATTGATTTATAGGCATGGTTTGCGTATTTTCTATTATTATCAATTCTTTGTGTTTCAAAGATGTTTTCCCCACTTGGAACTTGACTTTTCACAATTCGTGTCCCTTAATGAATACAGTTTTAAATTTTTAATATTTTTCTTTTCAGTTCAGATTTTTATGTTTGAAGAAATTCTTACTTATCAAATATTTGAATACCTGGTTAACCCTGCCTCCCCCAAAAAATCAAATGTTCAAATCTTCTCAAACTGCATCACTCATACCTTACTGATGGGAATGTAAAAGGGTATAGCCTCTCTGGAAGACTTACAGTTTCATAACAAGCTGAACGCGTACAATGCAGCAATTGTATTCTGGGCGTTTATTCCAGATAACTTGTGTTTGCCCAAAAACCTGTACACGAGTGTTTGTATCTGCTATCTACATAATAGCTGCATGGTTTAGATTTGAGGTGTGAGTCATTGTAAGAATTTTCAGAGGTGAAATGATTAGATCTGCCACTGATATGGATTAATTGTGTGTTAACTGTGGGCAGGCAGGGAGTGGCTCGAGGAGGTAGGTCACTGGGAACATGTGCCTTTGGGTTTATATTTTGTCCCTAGTGACTAGAACTCTTCTCTCTCTCTCTCTCTCTCTCTCTCTCTCTCTCTCTCTCTCTCCGTCCCTCCCTCTCTCCCTGTCTCTCTCACTCCTCCCACCTTCCTGGTTGTCTTGTCCTGAGCTGCTTTCCTCTACCACATTCTCTGCCATGATGTTCTGCTTCACTTCAGGCCCAGAGCTATGGAGTCAACCAACGAGGGAGTAAACCTCTGAAACTGAGAGCCAAAATAAACTTTTCCTTCTCTTTAAGTTGTTCTTGTCAGGCATTTCGGTCACAGTAATGCAACAGTGACTGAAACAATAGATAACCTATGAACCACTTGGATATCCCTCAATAGGTGAATGATTAAGCAAACTGTGGTCTCTCCATGTCCTGGAACACGTCCCAGCAGTAAAAAGTAATGAACTATTAATACAGGTAACGACCTTGATGAATCACCAGAGAATTATGCTGAGCAAGAAAGCCCAACCCAAAAGGTTATATACTATACAATTTGAGTTATATAACATTTTCCCCACATGTTTTTACCGGTGCATTACATAGTTGTACATGATGGGATTTGCCAGTACATATTTTTACATGCACACAATGTAACACTATAATTTGGCCAATATATATCATCTTTGAAATGACAAAATTGTGGAAAAGATTAATGATTTTCAGGGTTTGGTGGGTGAGAAGAGAAGAGGTATGGTATAAAAGGGTAACATGTGGGATCCTATTGTTGATATTTTGTGTCTTCATTGTATAAATATCCTGGTTGTAATATTACAGAATAGGCCAGCCTGAAGGTTTTCAATTGTTAGTGTGAATCAGAACCATCTGGAAGCTTTTAAACATGCACACGTACACACACACATATACCTCAGTAGGGATTGCACAGGTATTTTTTAAAAAGCTCATCAGTTGATTCTATGCTCATCTACACTCCATGATGACTCCAGACCTGAAGGCTTTTAGAAAAATTAGATGAGGAAGAGTAAGCAGAAGAGTCCTGTTTTAGGAGATTGGCATAACGAAAGGTTTGTCTAGGCAGGAACTAGAGAGGACACTTTCTCAAGAGACCACAGCAATCATACAAACAAGGAACGGTGCAAATCTGGTGTATAGGGTTAGCTACTGGAACTGTCACTTAGCTTCCTATATGGAAACAGCTTAACTTCTCAATCAAGACTCTTAAATTAATATTGACAACAATCCCTAAGGTCCACAGGATAAAGGACACACTTCCAGATCTGCAACAAAATGATTAGATGTCCCTGCCATAACCATTCCTTTCCTGGTGATCTATGCACTCTCCCTGAGGCACAGTTAGCACCACAAGGATGTTATGAGGACTGTTATCAGTGACCTCACCAGTCCCACCTCCAAGTTCTCCATTTCCTTTTATAGTTATTGGAACACAGATTTAAAATCACTGATCTAAACAGCTTGCCAAATTGTTGGCCCAATTTCTGCCTGCCTGGAGCCCAGAAGGCATACTGGTCAGGGGCAGCATAGGACATTCTACTGTGACCTCTCTGGCCACTGCCTCTCATTAGGGAATGAGCACCTGACATAAGCAGTATTCAAAACCAGGAACCAATATACAGTCTGAGAATTTTAAGCTCAAGAGTTTGAGCTCAAGAAGAATCCAGAAGAAGGGGATGGAAAGAGGTAACCTGCTAGGGAGTGTTGCTCCTCTGTCTGCTTCACTGTTCTGCTTTAAGGTAAGATGGAGCAAGAACAGAGGAAAATGGGAGTGCTGTTCTGAACCACATCCAGAAAGTCTCCCATTCTCTAAAATTGCAGAACATCAAACCAAATAGGTTAACATTCTCTGAAGCATCTATGGTGCAACTTCCTTTTGGAGGCATATGGAAAACCCATTTCACTGATCAGTACACACAGCCCCCTCTCTCATTTGCCTGAATGGACATCTACTAAATTGCTATCACCCATTTTTATCACCTCTCCAATTCCACCATTTTATAATGTCCAACTTTTCTAACTGTATCTTTCTACCAAGATCCAGTAGCTATGAGCAGGGTAGCCTGGGTCCCAATGACAACAAACCCTTCCCCATATCACTTGGGAAGATCTGGGAGAGAAGGTGATGGTGGGGAAGGGGAGGAGAAACCTTCACTTCCTCTGGGATATGTTTCTCCCTAGTTTGTAGATAAACTTTAGAAATCAACTGGTGTGAAAAAATAATAGAAGAGGTGTGCAAATGACTTCCTGGGCAATCATTCCAGAAATAGCCTACTACAGGTTATTTGGGGTTGGGTGTGAGTGAAGTGGACAGAAGGACTTTTCCATTTCACTTCAGGCTCCACCCACCTCCCGATGAATGATCCAAGATATCTTCTCAAGATGGTGCTGATGAAAATGGTTCTCACAGATCTCAGAGGAAGTCACTGGTGCAAAATACAGCACATAGGCAGTAGTCAATAAATGGATCTTGAAGCCAGGCACAGTGGTACACACCCACCATCCCAGCTACCCAGGAGGCTGAGGCAGAAGGATCACCAATACAAGGACAGCCTGGGAAACTCAATAAGAATGTGTCTCAAAATAAAATTTTTTAATAAGGGCTGGGGGTGTAGGTCAGTGGTAGACAACTCTTCCTGTAAGGATTGCAGGTTATTCCTGTAACAATTGCCCTGGGTTCAATCCCCAGAAACACACACACACACACACACACACACACACACACAAAGTTCAGCTTGAATACAGTCCTTAAGCTCCCCTACATTTTACATCACATTCCTGTTTACTTCTCTCCAAATTTTTCTTTAAGAAAACACAGAAACCTGGAAGTGAAAAGGGAAAATCTTAGAAAAACACTTTAGGGAAATTTAGTTGAATGACTATGAGGAAGAATCATAAGTAGAACTGGAGAGAACAAAGTATGGTCAGATAAAGTCTGAACCTATCTGGCTATGAGTCTGAACCCTTCTGGCTATGAGTGTGAAAGGAGCAGGACTCCCCAGAGTGGCCGTTTACACACCAATGTGTGTAGGCTTAGGGGAGCAAAAACATGGGAACAAAGGCCTGAGCCTCCTCTCAGCTCACCACTTCAACTTCCGTTTGCCTCCCAACCCAGCCCATCCTCCCAACCCCTGACAGAAGTTGGGGCTTGGTGCAGGAAGGAGGGATCATGAGCCTCTCCCACAGTCTCCATTTTCTTTCTCTACAGAGAGGCACTCAGGCCCTCCTCCTGGTCTCTCTCTCACATGGGAAACACAATCCCTGTTCCCATCTCACAGGTCTTTGCCCTCTACAGGAGAGGCAGACATTTTTGCCATCAGTTGTTCAAACTGGGCCACTATGGGGTGGGGCAACTGCCCTCCCCCCTGTATTTAACTAGAAGGCCTTCATTTAACCGTCAGCTACCGCATCCTGACTCATTTCTGCATCTCTTCACTCTGCTATTCTGGCAGGGGTAAGTTCAGACTCTACATTCTTTCCACAGGCTTCTAATAGGGAACAAGGACTCTACATTGTTAATCCAACATTTCCCCAGTTGTTTACACTGAATGGATTTTTCACAAGTTAAATGTTCATACTATGGGGTAGAAAGACATGAACAAGAATGCAGGAGTAACATTTTGTAGAGAACATTTGTTCTTGAGGTCAGCCCTTATGAAAATATTCTACAAAAAACACATTCCCAATGGGGCCCCCATACTGTTTTTTCACCTACATTTTCCTGTATTTTTCTGACCTGTCTTTCTTTTGTGACTTGTGATTGAAAAACCCAACTGTCACATGGGACCACTTAGGAAACAACAGCAGGAGGTAGACTAGGTCCTGATTTCATGGCATGATCTTGCATGGGTTTTATTTCAATTTAGTTTAGGGGGTAGGTTGTTTTGTTCTGGTTGGTTTGTTTTTTGTTTGTTCGTTTGTGTTTGTTTTTGTTTTCTCGTTTTCTTTTCTTGGTCAGGATACACAGTTTCAACTGCTGACATTATTTCTATGGTTAAATATGGTATGGAAGATTCAGCTTCATCCTTTTTCTCTCTTCCTCCTTGCCTTTTTTCCTGGCTTTGCTTGCAAAAATCACATTGTTGAAATTGACAGTGCCTGGGGGAATAGATAAATCCAACCAGAATGGGGCCAGTGCTGGTGACAAATAGCATTCCGGGCTGCTAATAAACTTTGAGGGATATAGATGGAAAATACGGGGAAATAGGCACACAGTGAGAAGCCCCTACGTTAGCTTTAGTGCCCTGGTGCATCCAGCATCCAGCTGGAGATTTCCCTTGAGTAGGAAGTGAAAGCCCAATGAGACTCTGTGAGCTGAAGAAGGGGAGACAATTATTGCCAGAAAAAAAAAAAAAGTAAAGAAATCAGAATTTAAAAGGACGCAATGTCCAAAAAGAAACACGATAACAATATGCATCGTTATCCATGTACACAAAAATATGTGTTGGGATGTGTATTAATCTCATTTTCTGGAGTGACACACAAGAAACTATTAATGATGCTGATATGGTCTAGAAACTTAATTGGGATGGATTGCAGAGGGAAAACATTGTTTTTATACTGTATCTTTCTGGAATAGTTGAAGTTTAATTGTATTCCCAAATAACATATATTCAAATAAAAAATAAGTGTGGGGTGTGTGTGTGTGTGTGTGTGTGTGTGTGCGCGTGTGTGTTTTAAGGGATGGAAAGGCAGGAGATGCTGACCTAACTAGCTCCAGGTTTCTCCCATAGCTCACCCTCTGTGCTCGGTGCCCTGGATCTAGGACAACCCATTCATCAGCCAGGACCCAGAGGAATATAGTACCATCAATAAACCCACCGTGACAACTGAGCACCTGTGGCTCCCAGTTATATTCCTCATAGAATCAAGGCTTAGAGAAGCTGAAGGAAGGTCCAGTCATTAAGAAACAGCCCAGGCCAATGCAAGGCAAGCCCATTTCAGGGGGCCACTAAGCCCTTATTTCAGAGAGGAGCAAAACCACAGCTGATTAACTTCTCCCCTAGAAATGGGAGGCAGAAAACATGATGGGGTGACCATAATCTTAAGAGAAAAAACTCAACTGATGTGAAACCCAGAGCATGAGCCTCCAGCCCATTCTGCCACTTAACATGGAGGTAGATCAGACCCCAGAAGGCCACTCTGTGCATGTGACAAATGACGTTCATATTATATAAAACAAATCAATGCAGGTGACCAGCATCTGTAGCCTGGACATCTTCCACTTCCCCTTTGACCAGCAGAACTGCACACTTACCCTTGCTCTTTCCCCTAAACAGGTAAGTTCCAGTGGGGGTTCTGGGATGGAGTAAACAAAAGCAACCAGAAAGCATACCTAGGCATCATTTTCAAAATTACATAAAAAAGGAGGGTGGGATATGTGCTGAATAGGGGTGTGTTAGTTAGGTTTCTGTAACCAAAATACCTGATGAGAGCAACTTAGAAGAGGAAAAGTTCATTTTGGTCCATGGTTTCAGAGGTTCAGTCTATGGTTGGCCAATTCTATCTCTTTGGGCCCAAGATGAGGTGGAGCATTATGGCCAAAGGGCACAGTGAAGAAAAGTTGCTCAGCTCCTGGCAGGGTCAGGAAGCAGAGACAGAGGGGGGGGTGAAGGGACCAAAGAGAAGATGAACTCTCCCAGGGCACACCCCCAGCAACCCACCTCCTCCAGCCACGCCCCACCTACCTATAGTTACCCAGTTAGTCCATTCAAACTAGGATGAACTGATAATATTAACAGGATGAAAATATTCATTTTACCTCTGAATATTCCTGCATTAACACAGGAGCTTTGGGGGGCCTCATATCCAAACCATAACAAGCAGTGTATTTGGAGGCTGGGGTGAGGGAGGGGTCAAGACTTTCTGAGAAAGCCCAGAATAGAAAGGAGGAAACCGAGCAACAAGCAAGTCATTTTATTGGGTAATCTGGAGAAGGTGGCTATGGTGGGCTTCTAATTCATCACTGTAAGCCCTGCACGGGTCACTACTGAGCAGATGTGCATTAAATGGCATCTGTCTTCCTTGCAGTGGATAACATGTTGCTAGGCATGGACAAGGAAGTTCAGGACACAGATATTTCACAGGATCTTGTCCCCACACAAGAGCAGTGAGAGCTGATTCACAGCAAGGGATCCATGTCCATAGTCTGATTCTTTTTGAACAATGACGTTCTATGTGATCCCAGAGATTCTGGCAAAGTGTTCCCCCTCACCACCACCTGCCTCACCCACACCCTTCTAAGTCCAGGAGTCTGGGCCTTCCACTTTTTTGCCCCAGAACCATTACCTTCAGATCCTTCCTCATTCCCAAGTCCCCCAAAGCATCTACCCTGTTTAAGTTGCCAGTTTTGACCTAGGGTTTCTCTGATAGGTACAGGGAAGTCTTGTTAGCCATATGAAATCTGCTCCTCATCCAGCTCCAGGAAGGGTCCCTGTTGGGCTAAGGACACCAATGAAGGAAGGAGCTCCATCCATCCCTCTGTCCCTTCAGTCCTAAGGGCATTCCATTCTCTGCTTGCTCCTCCTCTCCAGGTGACCATCAGGCACAGGCCCAGCCTCCAGGGTGAAAAACCTCCTGGCGCCCAGTGACTTTCTAGTGGCCATTGACACCCTCAGCCTCTACCTGCTGGCAGAGAATTAGAATTGTGCCCCATTCAAGATGACCCTTCTGCTGAGCTATGTCTTTCTGCTCTGGATGAATAGATGATTCTCCAGCCAGTGGCAGCCCCTCTAACAATATGGCCCCTCCCACTGTTGGACAGTGACCAAAGAAGAGAATTTAAAGCGACAAGGTAGTCAAGTGAACTAACCAGATGTGTGGAGGAAGTGGAGGCAGAAGAGAGAGGGCATCTTAGAAAGGGCATCTGCCTGAGACAAAGGCAAAGTGGTACCAGGGAAGGGGGGCAGATAATCATAACGTGGTGACACTTTGACACATTAAAAAAAAAAAAAGTGGTATCTCTGGACCTGCCTTTACCCCAACCCCAGGTGTCTACTTTGCCCTATGTCTGTCCCTTCATCAAAGAATTCTGAAATGTCCTAACTTAAATTGCAGGTCAGAGAATGGAGCAGGGAAAGAGAAGTTCAACTTCAAGCTAAATTAACAAATGACAACGACAACAAAACCCAAACTGCTCCACATCCCTTCTCTGTGTGCCGAAGATTACCCATCAAGGCCACATCCCATTCTGCTTTTAGAACCAATCAACCAAGAAGCAACAAAAACTTCTCTTTGTGGACTAACCTCCTATTCCAGGACTTTGCCTGCTTTGTGTTGTCAAGTCCCTTTTATCTACAGCCAATGAAGGGGCAATGTAAATGATTTATGTTTTTTTCTTCCCCCAATTTCATTACAAAACACCCTGACCTCTAGTGGACATTTTCCCAACTGCTATCTGACCATCAGGCTGGTGGCTTAGAGAATTTGCTCTGGAACTGGTCATTCACCTCTGGGTAGAATCTGTTACAACTTAATTAACGTTTATTTCAGAAATCAGGAGCATCAAAAGTTTAACACCCTGATGGTGGCCAGCCTGCTGGAAAGCATCTTCATCACCGACTGTTGCACTTGGTCTCCAGCAGCCTCCACTCCCTGCTGCTGCACTGCACCAGCCCAAGGAGGTGCCCCAAGATACTTGGGAAGGAGAATGTGAGCAGGGGTCTCACTCCCACTCATTTGCCTAAGGAGGGAAGCCATCACTGCCCTCTTTCCTTCATACTCTGTTCAATCTTGTCCTCTTCCTACCCATAGTTGAGTCTGTCCTCTCCACAAGCCTGAGGGAGCTAGGAACCAGACAGACCAGGCTAAATGGGGGCTCAGGATTCACAAAGACCCAACTAGTTGGCCTCAGGTTGCAATCCGGCCATGTGATGGATACACTGCTTTTCCTGGTTTTCTCCATTGTCATGGTGACTATTCTCTGGAACATCCCCGAACTGTGCCCATTGTGCAAGATCACATCACTGTTCAGTTTCCCTTGGCCTCAGCTGGCCATATTGACACTGCCTCTCTGCTCCCACCTGCTTGTGGTCCCCGGTATCTTTTTATCCCTGCTCCAGCCTATACTTAAATAGAGTCACTGTCAACAGTCCTAGAAATGAGGTATTTCCTAAAGTATAATAAACTCAGCATATACATCTTTATGTTAAAAATACAATCTCTACTGGAAAAGGAAGGCATTATAAATTACTACAAATATTTACCAGAAAAGAAACTTATGCTACTAATGTAGAGGAAAAGAACTAAAGCTCTTAAAAAAAAAAAGCTAACATATTTATTTTCCTTTTACAAATATTTATTGAACACATACTATGTGTTGGTACTATTCTGGATGCTGAGGATACAGCAGTGAACCAAATTAACAAAAATCTCTACCTTCATAGAGTTCACATGGTAGGTGGAAGGAGAGAGAGGAAATAACCAAATGAAACAGAGCCAGGCATGGTGTTACCCACCTGTAGTTCCAGCTACTTGGAAGACTGAGGCAGAACACTTTAACTCAAGAGTTTGGGACCAAGCTGGGCATGGTGGTGCATGTCTGTAATCCCAGCAGCTAGGGAGGCTGAGGCAGGAGGATCATGAGTTCAAGGCCAGCCTCAGCAATTTAGCAAGGCCCTAAGGAACTCAGCAAGACCCTGTTTCAAAATAAAATATAAAAAGGGCTGGGGATGTGGCTCAGTGATTAAGTGTCCCTGGGTTCAATCCCTGTAACAAAAAAAAAAAAAAAAAGAAAAGAGTTTGGGGACAGGCTGGGCAACCTAGCAAGACCCTGTCTCATAAAAAAAAGGAGGGGGGCGCTTAGAGTAGCTCAGTGGTAGAACACTTTCCTAGCATTCTCAAGAGCCTGGGTTGGATCCCAGCACCAGGGTGGGAAGAAAAGAAGATAAATAAATGATACAAACAGTGTGTACCAAGTGCCAAGGAGGAAAAAACAAAGCAGAAGGACCAATGGGAGATGGGGGAGGGGTTGCAAATTTGGATTGGGTGGCCACACCAGGGCTCCTGATAACTTCTGCCTGCTGGTGCGCATACAGTATTTCACAGCACCTGGGAGGTGGAGACTGTCTTACAAGAGACTCAGAAGTTATGTAACTCGCCTAAGGTTATACAGCTTGTATTGTTTTTAGCTCCTTTTTAGGGCTAGGCTTCAGGTATGCACTTAACAAATGTTTATGGAGCCCGAGTCATAGATGGTAAGAACAAATGTCCTTGGCTAGGCCCTGGTGGAGACCTGAAGAATCTAACACAAGCCGTCTTCTGGAAGAGCTTGTAGCCCAGCAGGAAAAAGAAAATATGTAGGCTAAATAATTTCAATTAAATGTGGAACATGTTTTTAAGGCTTTGTTGAGTGCCACTAAGGAGAAACTGCTCTGAAGTTTAAAGGAGCAAAACAGATTTTTTTCAGGGCATTGTATGGAGGAGTCACTTGGAGCCCTACAGGACAAGATGGAGTTTGCATGTTGACTATGTCAAAATTTATCTGAATCCTGTGTTCCCAGGAAACAGCAATGGTTAAGAAATCCTCCCTAAACTTCTATTCTCTGAGAAATGGCTTACTGCAACAAGCACCCTTTCCCATATAACTTAGATAAGACTTGCCATCCACTCTTTCTCCTGACTCCCATAGGAGAAGGTCAAACACAGAGTCTTCAACTCCCTTTTCTTTGCCACATGAACTATTAGCTGAGATTAAAACTATTTGTCTGGGCTGGGGATATAGCTCAGTGGGTAGAGTGCCTGCCTTGCAAGCACAAGGCCCTGGGTTCAATCCCCAGCACCGCAAAAACAAAACAAAACAAAAAAACCTATTTGTCCCTGAAACTAGTTGGACACATAGCTAAACATTTCCTGTTTGACTGACTGACTGAGACTTCTCCTGATTAGAAAACAATCCCTACAGTAAATGATCCCATGTATAATGGGTATACTCCTTCCTACAATAGTCTAAGACAAAACCACCCTGCCTAGATTCTCTGACCTCAGTGCTCTCTTTCCTAATAGCCTGAATATGGTCAATCTTCTTTATTTAGAGACAGGGTCTCACTAAGTTGTTCAGGGCCTCACTAAGTTGCTGAGGCTAGCTTTGAACTTGAGATCCTCCTGCCTCAGCCTCCCAAGCTGTTGGGATTACAGGTGTGTATCACCATGCCGGGCCTTGATCAATTTTCTTAATTGGCTTATTTTTGCCTCTGATAGTATTCATCAGTTGCCTGCTATTTGAAAAGAGCTACAAAATAACTCAAAGACAGTGAGCAGGGCTAGAATCAGACAGGTGGGAATCATTGTTATTGCCAATGCATAATTTCTCATTGAAGTACAATTTTATTTTTTCTCTAATCTTATTCTCAAAGGAAAGGGCTGAGGTATAGCTCAGTGGTAGAGCACTGGCCTACTGTGCACAGGGTCCTGAGTTCAACCCCCTAATCTCAAAGGAAGAAGGAAGATTATTCTTGATCACAAAATAAGACTGGGCTCATAACATTTGACTTCACTATTTACATGGTTGCAGTGGTAATGAACTCTTTAGGTTTTTTGTTTTTTGTTTTTTTGGTAGTGCTAGATATTGAGCCCAGGGCCTCAACATGCTAGGCAAGTGCTTTACCACTGAGCTACACCCCTAACCCTCTTTAGGCCTTCTGGAAGTTTGCTTTGTTGAAAATTTCCTAAAAATTTCAAGTTTGACTTTTAAAAACCTCTTGAGGCTACTTAGTCACACCAATGACTTATCAATAGATATCACCTGCAGAACCCCCAAATTTGGGTGAATTACTCCTGAGGTCACCAAACTAACAGAGTGTTTCAGGGCTTGCTTGAAATTGACCTATAAGACTGAGAACACTAATGCCCAGATACCAGGTCAGTTGTCCTGAAAAAGCTTCATAAGCATTGGCTCCATAAATCCAACCTTAGTTTCTTAAAAGCATCTGACCAAAATTTATTTGATTAAATGAACATCATTCTCAAATACAAAATTCCAATCAAGGTCTTCATTGCAAACCAATGTTTCCAAATATATTCTGGTAAAAAGGTGGACGGATTCTACTTGAACCTATGCTAACAACTACTTTGTCATGAAAATACAATAGTTACAGTATTACAAAATTAATAATATTCAATAAGAATTTCCAAATTCTGCAAAAGTCAGGCAGGGAGAATAAGATATCATTTACAAATGTTTAATTTCAGTTTATAAAAGTAGAATCTTAAATACAAAGCAAAATTATAATCACTATTGTTATGAGTTATATATAGCTTAAGAGGAAAGAAAAAAGTCTTCCTTAAAGATCCAGAAAATAGAGCATTATAACAACATCAACAATATTTCAGACAAAAACTGCAATCATCCCTCCTTAGTTCATTCAGTTCTATGCAATGAATTCTTGTTCTCTGGAATCTTGAGATCTTAGCATTCTCTTAATTCCATTGGCTTCTAAACTAGATTTCTAGAAATCCTGGGTCACTTCACTAGTGCAGTATCAAAGTTCTTTAAGTGATGCCATCAAATACCATGCCCACAGTATCCAGCACGGTCCCTTTCCACAGGATTCTGAGACAATCTCTTAAAGACAAAGTACTCTGGCCTATAGCTGATGGTTGAGCCTTCATGAAGCATCAGAGTAAAACAAAAAACTGTTAGTCAGCTTTCTGTCACTATGACAAAATACCTAAGAAAAACAACTTAAGGGAGGAAAGATTTATTTTGGCTCACACTTTCAGAGGTTTTACACCATGGGCAGCCAGCTCCATTGCCTTTAGGCCTGCGGTGAGGCAAAAAATCATGGTGGGGAGAGCATGGGAGCAAAGTTGAACACCGCATGGCAGCCAGGAGTCCAAAAGAGAGAGGAAGGGGCGGAGGCCCCAATATTCCCTTCAAGCACATGCCCCCAATGACCTGCTTACTCCAACTAGACCCCCACCTCTTAAAATTTCCTCTACCTCCCAATAGGGACCAACCTTCAACACATGAGCTTTTGGGGGACATTCTAGTTCCAAACTGTAACACTATCTATAGATGACAAAAGACTTTAAATGACTGTGGTTAGCTTACAACTTTTTAGTGATGATTTTCAAAAGCGAGAGATCCAGTAAGAGTTCATTACAAGAATGTAATTCTTTACAGCTTATAAGTTGTTTCTGTGAGACTGAAAACAAGACAATAAAAACAATTTTAAACACTTCAGGCAAAATAATTACAGACGTAATAACTTTTCAAAGACAGTGAATATTATATCTAATTTATAAATAAGAATAAACATAACTTTTACAGAGATAAAATATTAAGATATAAATACAGTAATCCTGATATATCATATATCATGAATATTCCAAGTTTATAATAAGAACATAATAAGAAAGCCAAGTGTGGGGGGTGGACATCTGTATAATCCCAGCTAATTAGGAGACTGAGGCATGAGGATCACAAATTTGAGCCTGGCCTGGGCAACTTAGTGAGACCCTATTTCAATATAAATAAATAGATAAAAAATAAATATATACAAATATATATATATTTTTAAGTCACTGGGGGTATCATTCAGTTGTAGAGTACTTGCCTAACATGTGCGATGCCATGTCTGATCCTAAGTACGATCAAACAAAACAAAATAGCAACATATCAAGATTATCAAGTAAAGAGAATCAGTAAATCTTAAGACCTGAGCATCTGTATATTAATAACAATACATGATGTGAATCACTACTGGCCTAGAAGATGCTAGCTTCAAATTGAAGAAGGAAAAATATGACCATTTTAATATTAAAAAGAAATAACTAAAATTATGACCAATGGCTCCAACCACAAGGGCAGAGATCTGCTGCCCTCTCCTGGAAGACAATACAGTTCTGGATCAAAGAAGAAGGATACCGGCAGAACCACCCTCCCTCCCTCCTTCCCTCTCTTCCTCCCTCCCTCCCTTCCTCCTTCCCTCCTTCCTTTCTATTCTCCCTCCCTTCTTCTCTTCTCCCTTTTACTTTTAAAGTGATTTAAAATTTACACAAAAGTTGTAAAAATACAAAGAACCCCTGTGTACTCTTCACCCAGATTTCCCAATTGTGAATATTTCTAGATCCGCAAGTTGCAGAATTGATGACCCTTGAACTCTGAATACTTTAGTGCTTATTTCCTAAAATGAGACGACTCCCATAAAACCACAGTATAACCATTAAAATCAGAAAATGGCTATTGATCCAGTATGCCATCAACTCTACAAGCCCTATTCAAATGTTGCCAATTGTCCCACAGGTTTTTTTGCAGGTCCAGGATCCAATCCAGGAATGCACACTGCACTTAGCTGCTCTATCTCCTCAACCTCTTTCAGTATGGAATAGTTCCTCACTCTTTGCCTTTGGTTCATTGCCTGGGAATTTTTAAAGATCACAAACTCATTATTTTGTAGTTACATTGTCCCCTGATTTGGATTGGTCTATTATTTACTTGTGATTTATGTATTTTTGGTGCTGAGTTCTCAATACATATAGGAAGTGCATAATTTATTACTTATTCTGTTAACTGTAATTAGTTAGTTAAAATGATGTCAGATTTATACACTGTAAAGGAATTTATTAATTAATAAGTAATTTTTGTGAAGAGATACTTTGAGGACTATATAATTATTCCATTCTTCATCATGATGGTTCTGGCATGAATAAATCATTCTGTGGTCTTTACAAAATTGTGATTTTCTAATTCCATCCCTGCTGCTTCTATACTTACTCACTGACATTCTAATATAGAGTTTTCTTTACACTTTATTCCTTTCTTCATTCATTTATGTCACTATGGTTTCCTGGATTCCTCTTTTATTTAAAGGGTTACAATCCATCATTGTCAATATTTATCTTGATACTCAAATTATTTGAATTTACTCTAGACCAACAAAGGAAAAAACATTACTTGGTGCTGTAGACAGGCCCAAGTAGACAGGAACTTGGCCATGTGGCCATTTCATTTGTCAATGTCCTTCTGCCAAAGACTACCAAGAACACACCCACAGTCAAGCAAGCTTGCAGCAAAGGAGGATACACACCATAAGAAACCAAAGGGAGTCTCAGAAAGAGAGTCTTAGAGCCTCTTATAGAACTGGGTTTTGGTGGGGTGATTTTGGGAGAGTCTAAGGAAGCACTAATTTGTTCAAGGTTGAATGCAGCCAGAAGTGGGGAGAATAATCAGATAAAGAAGGAACAGTCATTTATTTAGCAAGAGAAAGGTATTTTGAGCTAGGCAGGTTGGTGCATTCCTGTAATCCCAGCAATAAGTTGGAGGCCAGCCTCAGCAATTCAATGAGGCCCTTAGCAACTTAGCAAGACCCTGTCTCCAAGTAAAAAATAAAAACATCTAGGGATGTGGCTCAGTGGTTAAGCACCTGTGGGTTCAATGCCTGGTACCAAAAAAGGTGGGGAACTATTCTGTGGGTCTAGTTATTCTGTTTGTGTCTAAGCTAAAACAAAACTACAAAGTAGTCTTGTCTTATCTTGTTCCATTATGGTCTCAAGATAATCATGTCTGAGATTAGAATTCTATAAAGTCCTTTCTGTTCAACTGGAGATCAAAATGACCATGGAGCGCCAGATCAGCTCTGGATCTCAGGGGTGGCTCTTTTTTTCTTTCTCCCAGTATGGCTTTCAACCAACCAAAATCAATGTTACACTGGGCAGAGTCGAACATGGACAATGTATATCAGGAAAACAGATTTCAAAACTTTCATAAAAAAAGATATTTGTTTTAATGATAAATACTCTAAAACAATAGGAGACTGTAAGAAAATTGAATGATATAGTCACTGATAAGAACAGCTGAGTTTAAAAGAAAAATATGTTTGAAAACCAGAGTGCTAGTGAGGAGAACACTCATTGATTTTGAATATTCAGAGCCTGCTCGAACACTCGTGAATTCGAAGTCCTCAGTTGCCCTCTGTGGAGAAATTGTGCTTCGCCATTCCTGCAGATAGGGTTGCTGAGAGGCAGCTGCCCCTAGTTGCCAATGTCTCTTGCTTTACTGATGAGACATAAATAGACCTGAGCATTTTATCTTCCAGTACATCCAACCCAGGGAGAGAAGAAGGCAATGGGGATGTGGGAGGGAGATCTACCCAAGAACCCCCTAAGGGGATTTGGGACAAGGCATTCCCAAATTAAGAAACTGTTCTTTCTGCCTAGAAGCTGTGCCTGCAATCTCCTCTGTGGCCCAGATTTGGTTCTCTCATGACAGGAAATCTGTGCTCTGTAAAATCTTGTTTGTTTCCTGGATTTAAACCTATATTATTTTTCTTAGTGAAGAACTTTTTAGAATTCTGACTTAATTAAAATGTCTCAGGGGAATACATTTTTCCATCACACCAAACTGGAGTTGTGACTAACAGATGTGTACATAAAGCAAGAGTAGGGAAGTTGGATAATTGGAAAGGTGAAATTCAGATTGACTGAGGAAAATAACACTAATGGATAGGTTAAAAGATAATTTTCAGAAAAGGAAAAGCCATTGACTCTCTTACAGATATGAAAATGATCACGTCAAAGATTTTGTTCACATGATATAAGAGAACCAGACAAATGTAACCAGTTCATGTAACTTAGTTCATCTAAGTGTATGTATATAGAACATACACTTAGACTACATTTGTAACCACCATTTGACCCAGCTGTCCCATTCCTTGGCCTTTATCCTAAAGACTTAAAATCAGCATACTACAGTGATGCAGCCACATCAATGTTCATAGCTGCTCAATTCACAATAGCTAGATTGTGGAACCAACCTAGATGACCTTCGATAGATGAATGGATAAAGAAATTGTGGTATACATACACAATGGAATATTACTTGGCCATAAAGAAGAATAAAATTGTGGTATTTGCAGGTAAATGGATGCAGTTGGAGAATATCATGCTAAGTGAGATAAGCCAATCCCAAAAACCAAAGGCCGAATGATCTCTCTGATAAGTGCATGATGATACATAATGTGGAGTGGGAGGGAGGCAAGAATGGAGAAAGAATGGATTGCATAGAGGAAAAAGAGGGGTTGGGGACAAGATGGGGGGAAGGAAAAATAACAGAATGAGACAAACATCATTACCCTATGCACATGTATGAGTACGCAAATGGTGTGACTCTACTTCGTGTACAACCAGAGAAACAACAGTTGTACTCTATTTGTGTACAATGAATCAAAATAAATTAAATTTTTAAAAAGACTATATTTATAAGTGTAATGAATAGAAATTACATTGTAATTTCTAATAATCCAGTTTTTTTCTGTTTGCAATGTAATTTTTTCCAAGGGCAGAAGTCCATTAAATGTCTCTTAGGACAGAATTTCATCATGTTTAGTCTGATCATTTACCTAGGTGTGACAAGAGTGGTAATTCTTAAGCTTTGCTTTTTGGAAGTTTTCATAAGGAATCTCAGGTTGAATTTTTTAAAGACTCTTGAGACTAGGAAACCCCACCAAAACCTCTCCACCTGGTTTCACTTGCAGGAATCATAAATTTAGATGAAATTATCCTAAAATTTTGGGTCCTGCCAGGAAATTAATTTCCTTACTTACCTATAAGGCTGGGAACCTTTATTTATAGGGATAAATGAGTTACCAGGGCTAATTTTCCAAGAAAGGTATTGTAAGAATTGGTTCCATAAAAAATAAATAAATAAAATAAAGGTATTGTGTCCAACTACAACTAAAAAAAATTTTTTAAAAGATTAATCTTTGTTCTTTAGTAGTGTCTGTCCACATTTAATTAAAAGAGCATTATTTTCGAATATGACATTCTAGTCAAGGCCTTGGTCACAAAAACAATGTTTCCAAATATGTCATGGTAAAAAGGAGGACAGATTCTCCTTGAACGTATGCCAATAACTACATTGTTCTGAAAATAAGAATACGTACTGTGAGTTCCTGAATTCTGGAAGGGTCAAGAAGGGAGAATAAGATACTTATAAACATTGCATTTCAGTTTGAAAAAGCAAAGTCCATTGTTATGGAGCTTATGGGGAAAGAGGAGAACTTCCTTATGCATTTGGAAATTAAAACCTTATGATAACATCAACAATATTCCAAACAAATACTGTAATCATCTCTCATCTGTTCCTTCAGTCCTGTTTAATTAATTCGTGTTCCACCAGATCTTGGGTTAAGAGATTTTGTACCACTGGATTTTTTTTTCATTTTTTCATTTTTTTTTAATTTTTACATACTGCATTTTGCTTCATTGTACACAAATGGGGTACAACTTTTTGTTTGTATGGTTGTGCACAATGTAGATTCATACCATTCATGTAATCATGTTGTACATAGGGTTTTAATAGCTTGGGAACTCACAAGCTTCTTGACTCGGTACTCTAGTATGTTTAAAGTTGTTTAAATGATGCCATTGGAAACCTGTATCCAAAAGTACTTGACATAGTTCTTTTGCACAGAGCTCTGAGATTGTCCTTTGTGAAGACAAAAGAGTCTGACCTGTAGCTGATTGTTGAACATTCAGAGAAGCACCAGAGTAAAACAAAATTATCTGTAAATGACAAGCTGGCTATGGTCAGCTTGCAATTTTTATGGATAATTTTCAATAGTGAAAGATCTAATAAGGGTTTATTACAAGAATTATATAACTAACAAGAAAATTTGATTGCTAAGGGGTAAGGGTATAGCTCATTGATAGGGCACTTGCCTAGGATGTGTGAGGCCCTGGGCTCATTCCCAGCACCACCAACAAAAAAAAATTTTTTAAGAAAATTTGATTGCTTCTATGGCACATACAAACAAAATTAATAAGTCCAGAAGACTTCACTGGTGAATTCTACCAAATATTTGTAGAAAAGCTAACACCAATTCTTCACAAACTTTCAAAATAAAGGAGAGGCAGGACCACTTCTCAACTCATCATATGAATCCAGTATTATCCTGACACCAAAAGCAGACAAACACCAGAAAATAAAAGTGCAGATCAATATCTCTTGTGAATATAAAGGTAAAAGTCCTTAACAAAACCTGGTGTGGTGGTGCATACCTGTAATTCCAGCTACGCTTAAGATGCTGAGACAGGAAGATCACAAGTTGGAGGTCAGCCTGGGCAATTTAGCAAGACCCTGTCTCCAAATTTAAAAAATGAAAAAGGCTGGGGATGCAGCTCAGTAGTAGAGCCCCCCTGTGCTCAATCCCCAGTAACATAAAAATAAAAACAGCAAGCTAAATTCAGCACATGACAAGTGGGATTGATCCCAGGAAAGGAAGATTGGCTTACTCTAAATGCCTATTAATATAGTATACAAAAGTCATAGTAAATGACAAGTGAATAAGACAAGTAATTATGAAGACATAATAACTTCAATAGATGCAAAAAAAGTATTTGCCAAATTGAACGCTCTTTTATGAAAAAACAATCAACCAGCTAATGATAGAAATGAACTTTCTCAACCTGATACAAGGCATCTACAAAAAACCCTCAGCTAACATCATCTTTTGTGTTTTTATTTCTTGTTTTGGGGGTTTGGGATTTTTTGTAGTTGTGGTTGTTTGTTTGTTTTGTTCTTTTGGTACTGGAGATTGAACCGAAAGACACTTAACCACTGAACCACACTCCTAACCCTCTTTATTTTGATCCAGGGTCTCACCAAGGTGCTTAGGACCTCACTAAATTCCTGCAGTTGGTCTTGAACTTCCAATCCTCCTGCCCCAGCCTCCCAAGTCACTGGCATTATAGGCATGTGCCATCACACCCAATCTAACATCATACTTATACTTAATGGTGAAAGAATGAATGCTTTCCTCCTAAAATTGGGGAAAAAACAAGGATGTCCAATCTTTCCCACTTCTATTCAACATTGTGTTGGAGGTTTTAATCAGGGCAACTGGGCAAGAAAAGAAGTACAAGGCATGCAGATTGGGAAGAATTAAAACTATCTCTATTCATGGATGTCATGGTCTTACATATACTGATAATCTTAAGGAACCCACAAAGAAACTATTAGAACTGATAAGTGAGTTTGGCAAGATGTCAGGACAAGAGACCAATAAACAAAAATCAGTTGTATTTCTGTAGAGTAGGAATGACCAATAAAAAATGAAATTAAGAAAACAATTTCATTCATAACAGTATCAAAAGAGAATAAGTACATGGGAATAAGTTTATCAAGAAAATCCAAGACTTGTATACTGAAAACTACAAAATGTTGAAAGAAATGGGAAATATCCCATGGGAAAAAATGGGAAGATATCCCATGTTCATGGATTGGATGATGTAATGTTGTACAGATGACAATAGTCCTCAAATTGATCTACTGATTCAACATAATCCCTATTCAAATTCCACTGTCTTTTACAGAATTTGACAAACTGATTCTAAAATTCATTGGAAATGCAAGAGACAGAATAGCCAAGATGCTTTGTTGTTTATTTTTTTAATTTTTTTGTTCTAAGTAGTTGTACATGACAGTAGAATGCATTTATACATTTTGATAGATCATACATAAATGGAGAGTAATCTCACACTTTTCTGATTATACATATTGTAGGATCACATCAGTCATGCAGTCATATGTGTACATGAGGTAATAATGTATGTTTCATTCCACTATCATTCCCTCCCCCATGCCCCCCTCCTCCCTTGTTTCCTCTCCCCTCTACTTAATATAAAGTAACTCTATTCTTCCCTATTCCCCATTGTGAATTAGCATCCACATATCAGAGAAAACATTTGGCCTTTGGTTCTTTGGGTTTGGCTTATTTCACTTAGCATGATGTTCTCTAACTCCATCTATTTACCAGCAAATGCCAGAATTTCATTCTTCTTTAAAGCTGAGTAATATTCCATCATATATATATATCATATATATGTATATACACATGTATATATATGTACATATATATATACACCATATTTTCTTTATCCTTTCATCTGTTCAAGGGCACCTATATTGGTTCTATAGCTTAGTTACTGTGAATTGAGCTGCTATAAACATTAATGTGGCCACATCACTATTAGTATGCTGATTTTAAGTCCTTTAGGTATATGTCAAGGAGTGGGATAACTGGGTCAATTGGTGGTTCCATTCCAAGTTTTCTGAGGAATCTCCTTACTGCTTTCCAAAATGGTTGCACCATTTTGCATTCCCACCAGCAATGTATGAGTGTACCTTTTTCCCCACATCCTTATCAACATGTATTGTTGTTTGTATTCTTGATAATTGCCATTCTGATTGCAGTGAGATAAAATCTTAATTTTGACTTGCATTTCTCTAATTGCTAGAGATGTTGAACATTTTTTCATATGTTTGTTGGTCGACTGTATGTCTTCTGTGAAGTGTCTGCTCATTTCCTTAGCACATTTATTGATCGGTTTTTTTTTTTGTTTTTGTTGTGTTTTGAGTTCCTTACACATCCTAGAGATTAATGCTTTATCTGAGGTGCATGTGGTAAAGATTTTCTCCCAATCTGTAAGCTCTCTCTTCACATTATTGATTGTTTTTTTTTTCTGAGAAGAAACTTTTTGGTTTGAGTCCATTCCATTTGTTAATTTATTTATTTATTTATAAAGGTTTTAACATACAAATATGTAACACACTACTTATAAGTAGCAAAGCATTTACATTACATGTAAATGCTGTGTAAATTGTTGTTATGCTGTATTGTTTAGAGAATAATGACAAGAATAAAAAGACTATGTTTTTTGTATAGACACAGTGGGATTTTTTTTCCCTGAATATTTTCAATCCATGGTTGGTTGAACTTATAGATATAAAGGACTATATAACAAAACAAGTATTTTTGCTCAGGATGGTAGAGAGTGAATCTAGGAAATATCTTAGAAAAAGAAAAATGCAGGCCAAGCTCAATATCTCTAGCCAAGATGTCCAGTGAGATGGGGAAACTGAGGAAGTCTTCATGGAGTTTGAAAATCTTTCATAGATCATCTAGTCATACTCATGAGTCATAACAAGTTTCCCCTCAAAATGAATACAGTACTCAAAAGTGAGAGCACTGTCCTACCAGACAAGATTGCCCCAGTTTTGAGAAACCTCCTCTGAGCATTCTTTTCCAACTTTAAGATAACTTGTCCAGAGTGGTTAATGGGAGTCTTTCACATTCTTACTGAAGGAGATTCACAAAGCCAGCCTGTCAGGATAAATGTTCATACTAGCCTGCACTCAGAGTGGAGTTCCTATTCTCCGGCAAAAGTCCCAAGACACCTTACCCATCCAAACTTAACCTAGGGAAGACTAATGTCTCTTTTGATTCAATTTATCAAAACTGAAATATAAAATAGATGCAATTCTTTCTAACACCTCTCTGTGATTTTTCTAGGGGATCTCTGAGAAATCTCAAAGATAATTTAAGCCGGGCATAGTGGTGCATGCCTGTAGTCTCAGTGGCTTGGGAGGCTGAGGCAGAAGGACTAAAAAGCCAGCCTCAGCAAAAAGCAAGGTGCTAAGCAACTCAGTGAGACCCTGTCTCTAAATAAAATGCAAAATAAGGCTGGGGATATGGCAGTGACTGAGTGCCTCTGAGTTCATTCCCTGGTACCCCTCCCCAAAAAGAGATAATATAAGACTTATTTTATGTTTAGGATTTTATTTTGGAAAGACAAAAATCACAAGTCATCAAGAGAGGAGGAGGGGGGCGGGGGTGGATTTTCCTAGATCATATCTCTTGCTTATGGTGGCAATAACACAATATATACATTTGCCAAAACACTCAGAACTATAGTCTTAACAAGAGTCAATTTTACTCTATGTAAAGTACACCTTCATTTTTTAAATTTGAAGTTGTCAGGAGATTTGCACTAAGCATTTGAGATTGAACTTGGCTCCCTGAGAAACAGTACTGTATTTGCCTATTCATGTCAAAGTGACATTTAAAAAGTAAACATAGAAGGTAATGTGACTGTAAAGAACCTTACCTCTTTCCTAAGTGAGAAGCTTTTGTCATCTTAAATAATGAAAGATAATAAAGTCAACATGAACCATAGAAAGTTTTTCTGGTAATACACAGATTCTTTGCTGTCTAGGCAGATGACAGAAAACTACAGAACCCTTCATACTGTGGATAAATGCAAAAAAAAAACAGTAAACCTAAGCCTATTAAAGTTAAGAAAACTTCTCAGATTTTACCACTTTTTAACATTTCAGACTTATTATACACACTATAAGGTAAATAAAATTTTCTACGACTTTATATCTCCATTCTATTGTCCTTCACTTTTCTCTATCTCATTCTAAAACAAGAAGTCATTTTATCATAGGACATAACTATTCCCTGTTGCCTTTAAAGAACAAAAGTATATCTCATTATCTTGCACGTGAAGTGCCTCTATGCCACTAATGCTCAGGAAGACCCTCAGTCACATATATTAACTGTAACTGGAGTTTTTTGTTGGAGATTTATTTATTTTTGCAGCACTGGGGAATCTAACCCATGGCCTTGTGCAATCTAGGCAAGTGCTCTATAGCTGAGCTACATCCCCAGCCCTAATTATAACTTCTAACCAGTATAATTTTAACGTCACAGAGAAAACTGGGAAGTAGACAATTGTGTGCTGTCACACATGAATGTTTTGACAGATCATAACATAACCTTCTAGGGGCAACCTCTCCACGTGGGAAAAATTGACAGGTTCACTAACACAGTCAAGGAAACATCTTCTCTGTAGCATATATAAATAAGAGGTAAAAGTATTTAAATTTGAAACTATGTGTAGTAATCAGTGTTTCAGTTTAGATATGATCTAAATATCCAACAAATATCCATTAACTCTGTTTTGTGTCTGTCTGAGGTTTCAAGATACCTATCTTATAAATCATCTTCAATCTGATATACTACAAAACACAATTACTGTGAAATAATATTTCAGTAAATAAAATAAAATGATAAATTATTGCCATAATAGTCAATTTAAACATAAATTTATATTTTTATGAATAAGAATGCTAGCTTATTCAATCAGTAAATCTATAGGTTTAGGAAGAACCTATCCAAGTAGGAAAAAAATGTAAGCTTCTATTATACTAGACACTGATAAACTGGAGAAAATATAACTTTTATTAAACCAAATTTACTAGTCAAAAATTTGCCTAAATCATGTGAACTTGGATTCTTAAAACAATTCTGTGCTGTTTTCATATGAATGCACAGAATTACAAAATTTACAAACTCAGTGGAGTTTCTTTTAGCTTTCATTGGATTTCCAAAGTGGTGAAGGGAGTATGGCAGGAATGAGGTTAAGTATGAAAAGTGGCTGAAATTTTCATGTTTTTGAGTATAATATGCTTAAGAAAGCTTTTAGCTTTCACTGGGTTCTCAAGGTAGTACAGGGGGGAATCTCGTGGCAGTGGAAAAGAGTCTCTGATTGGCATGTGCAGGTCCGACTCAGTCCTTTTAAATTCTCTTATCTTTATGATAACATCCCTAGTCTCTTGGTCACCCAGCACTTGACTGACCCTGCTGCTTAAACTCAGTCACTGGCGAGTCTCAGTCTGACTCTTAGCGCTAAAACAGTTCTCCCTCACTGGATTGGGTCCACCATCGCAATCACTGCTGTCTCACTCAGGGCCTTGGCCTTCGCAGTCCACTCCACAGCCTCCACTGCAGAGCTGCTTCACCCCTCACTGGCCCCACGCGGTTCCATAGGCCCTAAGTGCAGCCTCCGTCCACCTCCCACACAGGACATGAAGGACTTTTGGGTGACCTTCCATTTCTCATGGGGACTATGGGAGACACACGAGTGCTAATTCAGTTCTTCTCTCCGCCTGAACCCTTCACACCTCTGTTTCTACTCTGTAGCGGTTTACACATATGTCGGTTTGGGATCACAAAGAATGACATTCCTTTCAGAGCCCCAAATAAGTACTGGATCACATCCCCCCTCTGCTTAGGGCTTTCCTCCTGACCTACCTAATCCCTCTCAGTATGAAAACACACCCACCCACAAATACACTCACACAGTCACATACACATGCACTCAGATTTCAGCAGAATCCAAAGTGTGTTTGTGATAATACATAAGTGTGGTCATCTACTTTTTTCATTCCCTCTTTCTCTTCTCTCCTTTGTTCCAAATTTATCAAGCCAGAAGGAACAGGATTTAGTCCCCTTTTACTGAACAGAAATTCCCCATAAGTCAAATTCTTTTGGGTGTAGAATTTTCCCTCCCCCAGATCATAATAGAAGTGTTACAGAGGAAACCAATTTATGGGGCCACAGGAAGATAGAGTATAGGTGTGTTGGGAAAGAAGAGTGAGGGTTGAAAACATTGTAGGTTTTGTATTTTTAAACATTATTCCATTACACAAAATTATCTTAAAATATTTGAAAGGTATCATACAAAAGGTAGAATTAATTTATTCTTTGTCCTCTATTGGGCAGAAATTAGACGAGTAGTATAATTTATGGGAATGTAAATTTGGATTTTAAAAACTTTTAAATAGTTAAAGAGATCAGTTAGTGATAAAATGGGATGCTAAGAAGTAATGGGATAAATTCTCTGCTTAGTATAAAAATTATAGTAGATGACCTCAAAATTACTTAAGATATAGGTTCTCATCCTTTTTCTCAGAATACAATTTTTATCAGGTACATCTTCTGACATTATTTTCAATCAGACTGAAGACTGACACGTCTCTGAGCTGGCCATCACTACTCCCCCAGGTTTGATCCCTAGCATTGAAAAAAAAAAAGTAAAATGTTAATACAACCTGAAGCAGTCAATAGATTCAAAGCAATCCTTATCCAAATCCCAATTACACTTTTATGCACAAAATAGAAAAAACCCATCCTAAAATTCATATGGAATCTTAAAGGACTCCAAATATTTTTTTAAAATGCAGAGCTGAAAGACTACTCACAGTTCCTGTTTTTGAAACTTACTACAGAGGTACAGTGATCATAATGATGAATCAGTGCTGTAAAAACAGATGTATAGACCAATGAAAAAAGAAAGAGAATATAGGAATAAACCTTCATGTGTGTTTTAGTCAGCTTTTTTGCTACTATGACCCAAAGACCTGACTGACAATAATAATTCTTAAAAAATATTTATTTTTCAGTTGTAGATGGACATAATACCTTTATTTTATTTATTTATTGTTTATTTTATGTGGTGCTGAGGATTGAATCCAGTGCCTCACACTTGCTAGGCAAGCCCTCTACCACTGAGCCACAACCCAGCCCCTGACAACGACAATTTTAAAGGAAGAAAAGTTTATTTGGCACTCATGGTTTCAGGGGTCTCAGTCCATAGAGAGTCAGTTCCATTCCTCTGGGCTTGAGGTGAGACTGAACATCATGGCAGAAGGGTGTGGTGGAGGAAAGTGGCTCAGGATGTCAAACCAGGAAGGAGTGAGGGAAGGAGACAGGCAGAGAGCGAGAGCGAGAGCGAGAGCGAGAGCGAGAGAGAGAGAGAGAGAGAGAGAGAGAGAGAGAGAGCGCTCCACTCTCCAGAAACAATTATATAACCCAAAGGCATGCCCCCAATGAACCACCTCCCCTAGCTATACCCTACCTACCTACAGTTACCACCCAGTTAATGCCTATCAGAGGATTAATGTACTGACTGGGTTAAGGCTCTCATAACCTAATCCTTTCACACCTAAGTTTTCCTGCATTGTCTCACGCATGAGCTTTTGGGGGATATCTCATATCAAAACCATAACAAGGTGAGGCAGAACATTATGGCGGAATGGCATGGTAGAGGGGGTGCTGCTCGTTCATGGTGGTCAGGAAGCAGAGACAGAGAAAGGGCAGCCCTTCCTGGATGATGCACCCTTTCAGAGCATGACCCTAGTGACCACCCCTTCCAGCCATGCCCCACAGTTACCACCCAGTTAGTCCATTCAAACTAGGATGAGTTAATTAGGTTACAGCTCTCATAATCCAATCATTTTACCTCAGAATATTCCTGCACTAACACAGGAGCTTTTGAGAGGCACCTCATGTCCAAACTATAATAATAATAGTTTACCACAATTTTTTAAGTGTTAATATTTAAGCCAGAGATAGAACTTCTAGAAATGAAAAAATAGGATTGTCAAAATTTAGAAATCTGTAGAAATATTAGAGAACAGTTTAAACATGATTGAGGAGAGAATTTGTAACCTGGAAGGTAGCTCTGAGGAAATCATCAGGGACCCAGATAAAAAGGTGGAAGATAAGAAAGAGAGATGTTATAGGCAGCATATGGGTCTCCCAAAATGTTCATGCCCTAATCTCTGGAACCTGCAAATACGTTAAATGGAAAAAGGGGAATTATGATTGCAGATGAAATCAAGTTTGCTAATTAGCTGACTTAAAATGGAGAGATTATTCTGGATTATCCAGGTAGAATCAATGGAATCAGAAGGAACCTTTCTTATAGGTGAAAGAGGAAGAGAGAAGAGAATGAGAACCAGAAGTGGCAGTGTGAGAAAGACACTGATGTTTCTACTTTTGAAGATGGAGAAACAGGACAATGAATCAGGATATGCAGGCAGCTTTTAAAATCTAAAAAAGGCAAGAAATGGATTCTCCCCTATAGCCTCTAGAAGGAGTACAGTTGTGATGACACTTTATTTTAGTCCCATTTCAGACTTATGGACTATGGAACTATTTAATAATAAATTGTGTTTGTTTAAGCCACTTATGGTTGTAGTTTGCTACAATAGCAATAAATAATACAAGCCATTAAAAGGCATGTAAAATAGAAAAAAAACACTAGGTATGATGGTGTACACCTGTAATCCCAGCTACTAGGGAGGCCAAAAGAGGAGGATCACAAATTTAAGACCAACCTAGGCAACTTAGTGAGAACTACTCTCACAATAAAATAAAAAGGACTGGGGATGTTGCTCCATGTTAGACTTGCCTAACATGTGCAAGGCTCTGGGTTTGCTCCCCAATACTGGGAAATTTAAAAAAAAGAGGGAAACCATTCCAACATATGTCTAACAAGAGAAAGAATAAGCCTGATGCAGTGGCACACACCTGTAAGTCCACCTACTCAGGTTGAGGCAGGAGGATCACAAGTTTGAGGCCAGCCTAGGCATTTTAATGAGACCCTTATTCAAAAGAAAACAAATAAAGCTGGGCACAGTGGGGCATGCCTGTAATCCCAGCAGCCAGGGAGGCTGAGGCAGGAGGATTAGGAATTCAAAGCCAGCCTCAGCAACTTAGTGAGACCCTAAGCAACTGAGCAAGACCATGTCTCTAAATAAAATATAAAAAGGGCTGGGGATGTGGCTCAGTAGTTGAGTGCTCTTGGGTTCAATCTCCAGTACCCAAGAAGCAAACAAACAAATAAAAAGGGGTGGGGATGTAACTCAGTGGTAGAGCACTCCCGGGTTAAACCTCCAGTACCATAGGGGAGAGAAAGAAAGAGAGGGAGAAAGAAGAGAAGAGAATACAAAATAGAATAGAGGAAATGCAATGTTTTTTGAATAGTTGGAAATTTTCCAGAATTTCAGCATTGAATGTTGAGACTGAGGAATGACACCAAGGTCTGAACACAATCAGTACAAACTATCAATAACCATACACAATGTGGTGAAATACCCAAGACTAAGAGAAAGTCCTACAAGCAAACTGAACCTCAAGACTAGGCAAGGACAAGATGACCAGAGCACTCCTTCCAGGGAGGTTATGAATGTCAGTGGTCAACCAATGCTATCAGTATTCAAAGTTGAGCACTAGGTGTGGCCCGTGATCCTTTCATCTGGGTACTCCTGGGTCCTGGTACATGCTCAAAGAAGAACTTAGACAAAGAAGATGGAAGGAAACTGGTTTCCCAGAAAGAGAGTTCCCTTCTGCCTTGTTCTCAGTCTTCTGCTTCAAGGTAAGAAAGGGGCAACGATAGGGGAAGAAGGAAGAACCCTCTGTGGCAGGAATACCTAGGAACTTCTTTCAATTTTCCAACTCAGAGAGATGATCTATAATAGGCATAGTTATTTCATAACTATACTACCACGATGCCCCAATAGACTCTCCTTCTCTGAAAGACAGAAAATTCACTTCCAGTTACATGCCACACCAGAGCAAGCACTTCTGTTTTTCTTCCTATAACCCATCCACAATTATCTTCTCCTCCACTTACCCTCTGTGTTCATCCATCTTTCTCCACATAGTGTAATTCTTTCCCTCTACAGGGATGAAACCCACCCATTGTAGCACAGTGCCCATTTACTTTAGCCATAACTTTCCCACACACCTACTGGATCCAAATGCTCTAGGTAAGGTAGGATACCAGAGGGCAACAGGTCAGGGGTGAAAGTGGAGTGTGCTTCTCCCCCAGGGAATTAACATGGCATAGTGGAAAGAGCATGAGATTTAGAGACAGACAGACCTGGGTTTGGTTCCTTGCTATTCTAACTGTGTAACCTTGGGTGAATTGCTTAACTTCTCTGAGCTCCAGTTTTCTCATCAGTAAAATGGAAACTACCTTTCAGGGTTGTGAAGATTCAAAGAGAAAAGAGTATGCAGCACAATGCTTGGTATTTGATAGGTGCCAATAAATGTCACCCCTCCCTCTTAGGTGGTCACATGACTTCTGGATAAGTGGGCACAGTGGAGGACTGAACCAGAGGTGGCTTCAGAAGCCAGTTCAAAGAAGATAAACAAACTATATACCTGATCTAGGAAGCAGAAAACATTACAAAAGCTCCTCTGGGTCTTTGCAGAGAAGAATCAACAAATGAATATTCAGTGCTTCTAGAAAGATTCAGAGATTTGTGTGGAGAACACTGTGACTTGGGAATGGATAAGCCATCTCTCTCATTCCAGGTTGTTGCACTTCCAACCAATTTCCAGCTGTAGAAAATTGAAATCATTATTAGTCAGAAGAGGGGAGCAGGCAACACCTCAAAAGTCTCAAACTAGAAAGCTGGTAATTGGGCTACACAGCAAAGTAGGGAAGAAGGAAGGCAGGGATGGTCAGGGAGAATATAGATATGATCTCTTTGAGGCCCCCAGATGGTAATCCTACCTGATGCCTGTCACTGTCTCAGGGCTCAGTTTGCATACAAATTTGGGCATGCAAAGCATGGAGACAAAATATTGGAAAGTAGATTGATGCTCTCACTCAGCTTACCACATTAGCTTCCCTCATTTGCCTTTCAAGTCCATTCTCCTTGGCTTTGGCAGAAAGTACCCAGCACCTGGACCCCTCTCAGTGATTGCCCCCACCATTCTCCATGTTGTTCCTGAGGGCATATTGCACAGCAACGGATAAACCTGAGTCGAATCAAGTTCAAATGCTGCCCCTTGTTACTGTCTAAACTTGGGAAGTTACTACTTCTTACACCTTAGTACTAATTCATTTATTATATGAGAATAAAAATAGTATCTATTGTCTCATAGAAGTGGGGAGTAGAACAGTGATTACCAGAATCTGGGAGGAGTAGGGGTGGAATAGATGGAGCATCAAGGATGGTTTGTGAGTGTAGGGGTGCAGTTGGATAGGAAAGAATGACTTCTAGTGTTCTCTAGCACAGTAGGGTAGTTATGGTTGACAACATTAATCATATATTTCATAATAGCCAGAAAAGAGGATTTTGATGTTCCTGACACAAACAAATGATAAGTGTCTTAGGTGAGCGATATGCCATCATGTTAATCTGATCATTACATATTGTAAACATGGTATTGAAATGTCACACTGCACCCTATAAATATTTACCAATTAAAAATAAGCCAGGATCTGTCCTGTTCCCTACTTGATATATTTTCTGCCTGTAGCATGTTGTTTTGATTATTATATCTTTATAATATATTTTGTAACTTGGCAATAAAAAAAAATAAGCCAGGTATGGTGGCATACACCTGTCATCCAATCTATGTGAAAGACTGAGTTAAGAGGATCCCAGTAGCAAGGCCCTGTCTTCAAAAACTTAAGTATTTTTTAAAATTATAGTAAAATAAAAATTAAAATGTATTTCAAAAACAATTGCTGACCAGGTATGGTAGTGCGCACTTATAATCCCAGCAATTGTGGAGGCTGAGTCAGGAGGATCATAAGTTTGAGACCAACCTCAGCAACTTAGCAAGACCCTGTCTCAAAATAAAAAATTAAAAGAGATGGGAATGTAGCTCATTAGTAGAGTGCTCCTGGCTCAATCTCCAGTCCCCCTGCACCCACCAAAATTTTGCTGGTAAATGTAGCATTAACATATATAAATGGAATATGCAATGTTCTAAAGTAATTTAAAATTGTATCTCATAAGGTATTGGGAGGATTGAATGAGGTTATCTCTTCAAAGGACTCAAAATATATCTGTCATACCCAATACTCAGTACCTGTTAGCTCGGTTATTATCATGGCTGCCCCCTGCCCCACCTGGGGCTTTTCCTCATAGGGAACACAGAATTCTCTCCCTCATCTCAGACATTTGGTGTCCTCTCTAGGATGGGGCAGTACTTTCACCATCAACTGCTCAGAGTATGGCCAGCATGGGGTGGATGAGACTGTTCTGGATTCAACGTTCAACAGAAAGTTCTTCCATCCAGTCATCAACTTCACTGTCCCTATCCGAGTCAACATCTCCTTCAGGATATCTGCCATCCTAAATGTGGTGAGCACTGACCCCTCTATCCTCCTTGGTGTTCTTAATGTTTTCCCAGCAACGGGCAAGGTGACCCCCAGCATTCTAACCACTTTGTAGTTTCTTCCACCACTGTTATATGGCACCTCCCTTTATGGGGAATCTCAAAAGCCCTATCCAGCTCATCCGGGTGATACATAACAGCACATGGAAGAGACTTTCTTTTCTTCTCACCTAGTGATTCTCTACTCTGGCTATATGCTGGTGTCCAGGATCCACATCCAGAAGTTCTGATTGGCTGCAGCCCAGGCATTGGTTTTGTTGTTGTCGTTGTTTTTGATGTATCTGCTCTTTAATTAAGTTCTTATAATAAATTTAGAACACCAACTTGTGAGGATAAATTTCATTTGTTGAAACAAAAACAGATTGCATGTGGCCCTGTAGCTGAGGAATAGCTTTGGTTTTTGGTAAAATTTGCAAGTCCACAACTTTCTGATCAACCTGGAGCTGCTCTGTAATTTCGTATTTCTCTTTCATTGTGTGGAAGACCTCACCTTCCTGGGGCCTGGGCTTCTATAACTTTCTTCTCCCTGAAGTCAGCATCAGTGAGGTGTTTTGAGATTTTTCACGATACTGATAATAGTTTTTGTAGAGGTAGTGATGACAAATTTTTGGTGTGTTCTATGCAGAGGAACTGGATTGGGGAATCCACAAGTTGCAGCAAACCCTTGCTCAGCTGCTTCAAGAAAACCACCCTTTTTCTTCTGTGCACCCCGTGAGGATGATCAAGACAGTCCCGGGTGTGATCTAACTCATAATCTTCTCACATGCTGACTGAAGGGGGTTTTGGGCAGGGGTCAATAACTCACAGCACACATTCAGGAAGATAACATCTAGAAATTTTGTGAAGAATGATACCACCATCCTTGTCACCATTAACTAGTTTTGAGATAGTAACTAGAACCTTCTCCCTTTTCTTTTCACCCTTGGATTTAGCAGCTGAGTATTTCCTCTGACACATGGCTTTTCTGGAATACATAGCAGATCAGAAGTATCTGCCAAGTTTTCTAACCAGGACAGGATTTCAACTGCAGTCGGGCTTCCCCTTCTTGGGTTTTTAGCTTCAAGGTTACCCTTTTAACATTACCAATGGCATCAGCCTTCTTGGTTTCAGGTTTCTTCTCCTTAGTGTCCGCCATCTTGAAGATGGACAAGAGAACAAGGCATTCGTATTTTTAAGCTCCTCAAGTTATTCCAAGATGGCTGGGTGTGGTGGTACATATCTGTAATTCCAGCAAATCAGGAAGCTGATGCAGAAGGTTTTTAAATTTGAAGCCAACCTCAGCAGTTTAGGGAGTCCCCGTCTCAAAATAAAAAATAAAAAAGAACCAAGGACGTAATTCAGTGGTAAAGTTATGTTGGATCCCCAGCAACACACACACACACACACACACACACACACACACACACATTCTCTCTCTTACCTGCTACAAACTCTCCTGCCCATAGCCCAATAGCCCAATATATCTATGTTGATCAAGCCTTTATCCTTGACCTATAATATTGGCTTTGATCACAGCATCATGTTTATATACCTGGGAGGTTGGTAAACAAAAATGGGGAGTGGGTTGGTGGGGGTGAACAGAAATTTTACAGGCAAATTCTTTTGGCAGGATGAACAGCTACAGCTCATGTCATCATTCCTGTGGCTGGAAATGGTATGACCTATACATTATTCTCTCTCTTCACTACAGTTGGGAAAGATTTTTTAAAAAGATATAATTATGACCTTTTTATGTACGCAACCCACATAGGAAGGAGAAATTGAAAAATCTGCAACAATGGTGAGAGGCTTCAATATACTGCTTTTGAAACTCAAATAGAGGACTAGGGGAAATAGCTCAGTGTGAAGCACTCGCCTAGCTTGTGGGAGGCCCTAGGTTGATCCTTATCACAACAGGAGCTAAGAAAACAACAACAATAACTCAGGCAGAAAAAGAGTAAAAATACAGTGACTTTTAAGAACAAGACTTTTATTTTTACAAGAGTAAAACTACAGTGACTTTTAAGAATCTTTGTTCTTAAAAGATTTTAAGAACTTAGATTAACTTTAGATTTTAATAACTTAATCTAAACCAGACATGCTGGCTCATTCCTGTAATCCCAACTAAAAAAAGGAAGAAGAGGCAGGGTACCACAAGTTCCAGGCCAGCCTGGGCAACTTAGTGAGACCCGGTCTCAAAATAAAGTAAGAAGATCTTGGGATGTCACTCAGTAATAGAACTGTAGACCAGGGTTCAATTACCAATTAAAAAAAATATACACACGCGTGTGCACACACACACACACACACACATATTAATCTAATAAACATTATCAAGCTTTGTGCTAGTGAACATGCATAATCTTTTCTAACACACAAAGGAATATTCCCCAAAACTGATCACACTTCTGGTCACAAAGAATATCCTAAAAAAATTGAAAAATCAGAAATTGTCTAGATCATATTCTCTGAGTACAAAAAAATAGGAACTAACTACAAAAGGAAACCCCCACAAGAAAACCTTAGTTCTTGGGAATTTAAAATTAAGCTTCTGAGCCAGGCGCGGTGGCACACGCCTGTAATCCTAGCACTTGGGAGGCTGAGGCAGGAGGATCTCGAGTTCAAAGGCAGCCTCAGCAATTTAGCGAGGCCCTAAGCAACTCAGTGAGACCCTGTCTCTAAATAAAATACAAAATAGGACTGGGAATGTGGCTCAGTGGTGGAGTGCCCTGGGTTCAATCCTCAGTACCAAAAAAATAAAGAAAGAAAGAAAAAAATAAAATAAAATAAAATTAAGCTTCCAAATATTTTGGGCTAAAGAGAAAATAAAAAAATTAAATAGAAATTATGAACTAATTAGAAATGAAGAAGACAACATATGAAAATCCATGGAATGTAACCAAAGCATAACTCAGTGCAAATTTTATATCTTGAGTGAATTGATTAGGAAACAAAGTGGGAGTCTGGAAAATAAAAATAAATGAATTAAGTTTCCAACTTGAAAAGCCTGATTGTAGAGAAGAAGGGAGCAGAGAAAAGACAGTAACAATCACCAAACCTTGCTCTCAAAATTCTCACACCCATGTCACCAGCTAAGATTCACCATCTGCAAGTTTATTAGAAATGCCCTCGAGGCCTGAGGGTAGAGCATGTGCTCAGCATGTGCAAGGCCCTGAGTTGGATCCCCAACACCACAATGAAGAAGAAATGCTCTTGATTTGGGGCTCCACCTAGGGTGACTAACTGTCCCATCCTGCCCCAAACTGAGGAGTTCTCAGGACATGGGAAATGCAATACGAAAACCAAGAAAATCCCAGACAAACCAGGTAGAATTAGTCACCCTACCTAGGAATTGAAAACTACATTTCAACATGATTCCTAGGTGTTTTCTATGGATGGTGAAGTTTGAGAAGCACTGATTTCATATAAACTTTCAGTTAACATGCATAGAGCACCCTGTCCTGGCTGTTTCCACAAACCACAGCCACTAACATTGGAAGTGCCCTGAGACCAGACAAGACCACCCTGAGTTGGACAATTCTTGAAAAACATTTTCTAAAGGAGATGACCAGCATGGAAAGGAGAGCTGGTCACCACAAAGATGGTGCCTGGCATCCACCAAGCTCTTGGCTTCAAACAACTCAAAGACCTATAAAATATTTCCTTACAAGAGAGACCAGGGAAAGGGGTTTGGAAGACACTTAAAACCTTGCTAGATACTAATACATAAAAACTTCTAAACTACATTACAGTATACAAATCTTTCCCACCATTTTCCTTATCTAACTCAAAGAAAATTCTAGTTCAGAGAGATTGAGCTCAACTCTAAGTTACTGAGTAACTGAAATTCAACTCTGAATTTCAATCCTACTGTAGAAAGGAGAGGAAGTCCCTGACCATCAGTAATTTCCCACTCAAGTGGGAAAGCAGAAGGATGACACTTTATGAGCAAATAAACACAAGGAGATTCAATTTTATCTGAAATTTTGATTTTTTGGGAAAAAAGGAAAATATTAAGACTCCACAAAGTTGGAAGTCTCATTGCATTGACGTTCATTACATTATTTGTTTAAACTTTTCTATTGAATTGAAATATTTCATGACTTAAAAAAAAATACCTCAAAGTGCAGAAGAAAATAATCCCAATGTATATTGGACTCTCACCTCTTTTCCACCTGGATGGATCTAGGTCTGGAATAACCCATCTATCAGCTGGAACCCAGAGGACTGTGAGGGCATCACAGAGATCAGTATGGTGGCCAAGAACCTGTGGATCCCAGACATTTTCATTGTTGAGTTGTATGTATCAAATGCTGGGGAAAGCCATCTCCTAGTATCGGTAGAGTTCACATTCTACCATTGGGGCCACTAGAAGTGGTCTCAGACAGCTAAGAAACAGCTAGAGAGATAAGAAGAAAAGCCCCAGCACCAGTCTCCCGCTGCATCTCTCTTACAGCATGGATGTGGATAAGACCCCAAGAGGCCTCACAGCCCTTGTAAGTAATGAAGGTCGCATCAGGTATAAGAAACCCATGAGGGTGGCCAGTATCTGTAACTTGGACATCTTCTACTTCCCCTTTGACCAGCAAAACTGCACACTCACCTTCAGCTCATTGCTCTACACAGGTGAGTTGCAGTGGGGTCTCAGGCATGGGGTGAATGAGAGCAACCAAAAAACAACAAAAATAAGATATAAAGAAACCTTGAGTAAATGGTGACCAAGGAGTGTGGGTGGAGCAAAGAATAAAGCTTATGAGCCAGGTGTGGTTGTGCATGCCTGTAATCCCAGTGGCTCAGGAGGCTGAGGCAGGAGAATCTCAAGTTCAAAGCCAGCCTTAACAACTCAGTGAGGCCCTAAGCAACTCAGCAAGATCCTATCTCTAATAATATATATATATATATACATATATATATATATTTTTTTTTAAAGGCTGAGGATATAACTTGGTGGTTAAGTGCCCCTGGATTCAATCCCTGATACCAAAAAAGAAAAAAAAAAAAGGTCTAGGGATGTGGTTTAGTGGTTAAGTACCCCAGGTTCAATCACCAATATGAAAAAGATAGATCGATAGATAGATAGATAGATAGATAGATAGATAGATAGATAGATAAAGCATATGGACATTTAAATATTTTCCATAAAAGACCCAAGTCTGTCTTGTTCATCACCATCTCCAGCTCCTAGAAAAGTTTTTGACATATGGTAGGCACACAAAAATTTTTTTGCAATGAACGATAGGAAAGAGAAGGCAGTTGATCCTCTAGGAAACCATATCCTTGGAAAATTATTTGGGTGGTTCTCCCTTTCAGTGGATAACATGTTGCTGGGTGTGGAGAAAGAAGGATGGGAAAGAACAGACAAGTTCCAAGACACTGTTCAGGTACATGGAGAATGGGAGCTCCTAAGTATCAAAAAGGCCACTCCAGAGATGTCCAAGGCCACCAAGCTGTATGATCAGATCATGTTCTATGTGAGTTTGCTTTTTCCTTCCTTGCTTGCTTCTACCTTTGCCTAGGGTCTCCACCAGATGGGTATTCCTCCAAGTTTCAGGGTCTTTTAATCTTGACACTTGTGCCTGAGGGAGGCCAAAACCCTCTCTCCTGGATTTCTGGCCTCACTCTCTGAAAGCTTATGGCTGTGCTCAACCTCTTGGCAGATTTCATACTGGACTGGGAGGCTACCCTCCACATGGCTGCAGATCCCAGGGCCATATCAGAACGTGAAGAAGTCAGACAGAAACAGCCACTGCAATTCACACCAAACAGCTATTCCTAGATTTGAGATTTCTTCCACATCCCATATTTTACTTCGCTTTTTCTCCTCCCCACCAGGTGGTCATCAGACGCAGGCCCAGGCTCTATGTCATAAATCTCCTGGTGCCCAGTGGCTTTTTGGTGGCCATTGACGCCCTCAGTTTCTACCTGCCAGCAGAAAACCTGAATCGTGCCCCATTCAAGATGACCCTTCTGCTGGGCTACAACGTCTTCCTGCTCATGATGAATGATTTACTCCCCTTCAGTGGCACCCCTCTCATCAGTAGGGCCCCTCCCACTTTCCAGAGAAGCAAAGACAGCAGGGGACAGGGAGGGGCCAGGAGAACAGGCCACTGCTCCACTTAAGAGGGAGGGAGGCTTCTGAGGAAACACTGCATTTGGGAAAGAGGCTTAAAGTTTCGAAATGAAGTTGCTCACAAGCCAGTTTTAGTGGTATATGCCTCTAATCAAATGGCTGGGGTAGCTGAGGCTGGGAGGATAAGGCAGGAGGATCACAGATTAAAAGCCCACCTCAGCAATTTAGCAAGACGCTGTCTCAAAACAAAATATAAAAAGGGTTGAGGATGTGGCTCAGAGATTAAGCGCCCCTGGGTTCAATCCCTCCCTGGTACAAAAAAATAAAAAGAAAAAGAAAAGAAAGAAAGAAAGAAAGAAAGAAGAAAGAAAGAAAGAAGGAAGGAAGGAAGGAAGGAAGGAAGGAAGGAAGGAAGGAAGGAAGGAAGGAAGAAAGAAGGAAAGAAAGAAAGAGGGTGAAAACAAATGATCTGCCCAGGTTTAGTATAATTTTCTTTGCCCTCAGATGTCTACTTTGCCCTGTGTCTGTCCCTGATGGTGGCCAGCCTCCTGGAGACCATCTTCATCACTTACCTCCTGCACCTAGCCTCCACCCAGCCCCCACCCATGCCTGGGTGGCTCCACTCCCTGCTGCTGCACTGCACCAGCCCCCGGAGGTGCTGCCCCCCTGGGCCCCAGGGGCAGAAGGGCCTGGGCGTCAGCCCCACCCACCTGCCTGGTGAGGAAGCCAACACTGCCCACTTCCCAGACTTCTCTACTCCTTCTCCTCTGACTCCCTTCCTGCCCAGGTGACCTTTGCTGAGTTTCTGTCTTCCCCACAGGGCCGAAGGAAACAGGAGACTTGGTGGGGAAGGAATCAGTTCTCAGGGAGGCAGAGCTAAAAGGGTGCCCTGAATCAGCAAGAGCCCAGCAGGAACTGGAGGCCCAGAAACAGAGCGTGGTGGAACTGTGGGTGAAGTTGAGCCACCTGATGGACACCCTGCTCTTCCGTCTCTACCTGCTTTTCATTGCCTCCTCCATCATCACAGTCATTGCCCTCTGGAACACCTAGACATGATGTCTCTCTTTTCTTGCAGATCCCAACCCTGAGCTGCTTCTGGCCTCTCAGGGCCAACCAGATCTTTTCGTCTTCTTGAGCACCAACTGTCACATCCCCAAAGATTAACAATTCCACCTGTCCTAATCCAGCCCTGCTGCTCAGTCACATCTCATCCCAGACATTTCCCCCTTGTTCTTGCTTATCTGTGGGCTTCCCTCAGTCCTACTGCATGGTTCTAGGTCCCCTTAGGTCTTCTGAATATAGCAGGTTCTACCCCCTCAACCCACTAATTTGCCTTAATAAATCATTTTGGCAGAGATCTCTGGCTCTTTGTCATGTTATAGGGTAGGAACTTAATTATGCAGGACTGGTGGCCCCCAAATATCACCTGTGCATCCCTCTGCCTGTGGTAAAGTTTTGATGTCATTAAGAGTGACCCTTAAAAATAAAAAATAAAAATAAAAATAAATTAAAATTTTAAAAGGAGTGACCTTCTCACCTCAAGTCCAGTGTAACAACTGTTTTTGTTGGAGAGGTTTTCATTCCTAAAGGTATTTTCAAAGGCATGTGTTCCTATTAGTAGATTCTTTCAATTTACCTTTTTCCTTATCTGGTACTTACTTCCTCTTAAAACTCTCCTGATTTCTTTTCTTTCATTTGATTTCTTTTCTTATTTTCTAAGTTGACTTTTCAAAGTATTCTCAGTCTTTCTATAAATTTTTCTCTGAGGTCAGTGTTAGCTATATTCCAGAGGCTTCATTAATTTGTAGATGTCATAATTTTAATTTTTATTTCCTCTTTTATCTAAAGGCTAGGAAAATGTTTTTTTTAATATTCATGGATAAGAGGGGTTTATTATTTTTAACTTTCCACTGTTAATTTCCACCTTCTTGGTTTATGATTAGAGAGCATGGTCTTTACATTTAAAACTTTTTTTTTTTGGATTTATAAAGTTTTCTTTCTGGATGAAAGTATGATTGATTTTGTAACCAGTTCAGGACATTTTAAAAAGCATATGTCCTGCCAGGTGAGGTGGTGCATGCCGAAGAGACTAGAGAGGCTGAGGCAAGATCACAAATTCAAATCCAAAACCAGATTCAGCATGTTAGTGAGACCCTGTCTCAAAATTAGAAAAAAAAAAAAAAAAGCGGCGGGGGGGGGGGGGTGGGGGATATGGCTCAGTGGTTGAGGCCCTTGGGGTTCAACCCCTTGTAAAAAAAAAAAAGTATATGTTCTCAAGCTGTATAGCTCAGTGCTTAAGCCACTTGCCTGGCAAGTATGAAGCCCTGGGTTCAATCCGCAGCACTGCCAAAAAGGAAAAAAGAATACATAAAAGAATATATATATACGTATATATGTGTATGTACTCTATTAATATGCACATCTATTAAGCAGAGATTATTGGATTATTGATTGCATTATTCAAATCCTCTTACATCAAAGTCTATTTTTTTGTCTACTTGGTCCATTAAAGCTCAGAAGTATTTTATTCAAGTTCTCTGGGTAGTTGCAGTTTTTCTTTTATGTAATTGTTAATGCTGCATAAAAGTGTATGGTTGTTGTATCTTGAATCATCTGATTTTATTGTTAGATAATGTCACTATTCTGTTCAGTGTGTTTTGCACATGATTTCCATTTGATTCATAGTAATGTTGCAAATCTTTGCTTTTCCCAGTGTATTTCTGCACATCTCTTTAATTAACTTTTTTTTTTTTTGGTGGGGGGGTACTGAGGATGGAATCCAGGGCCACTTAACCACTGAGCCACCTCTCCAGCCCTTTTTTGTATTTTATTTAGAGACAAGGTCTCACTAAGTGGCATAGGACCTGTCTAAGTTGCTGAGGCTGGCTTTGAACTCCTGAACCTCTTGCTTCAGTCTCCTGAGCCACTGGGATTACAGGCGTGCACCACCACACCCAGCCTCAAACCTAATTTTTGGAAAAGTAATAAACATACACGGTGCAAACATCAAAAGACACAATATGACACAAGTAAAACACAAGTCTCCTTTCTAACTTTGTACCCAGCCCCTTGCTAGAAACAACCACTTATATTTTTGTGTATCTTTCAGGACGCCTCTTTATTTTCCACCTTGCCTTGTCTCTTTGCTTTAGGTGCATTTTCGGTAAACAACAGAAGGCTGGGTTTTCTCTTCAGAATCTTCCTTTTAATAAACAAGTTCAGCCTGTTCACATTCAGAAAAAAACTTGGTTTCATTCCTTCCATATACTTTATGTTTACCATTTATATTCCTTGGTTCTGTTTTCTCTATTTTCCCCCTTTTTCTGACATGGTCTAGTTTCTGTTCCTGTTTTTCCTGCTGTAAATTTGAAGTTCTACAGTGCCTTTTTAATTTCAGCTCATCATTATCTTCCTAACAGATAAAATTAGAACTCCATTTTTTCATTAATATATCAAAACTAAATTATAATTCTGCTCCCTCACTAAAAGTTATATTTTCCCATTCTTCCTAATCCCAGCAAAGTGAAAACTAAAAAAAGAGATTTTTTTTTAAAAAAGAAAAAGTTCACTTCCCCATTTTTTCTCCCACCTTCATCTCAACACTTAGGATCTATAAATAGAGTTCAAACTTTTAGTACTAGACTACTGCTTTTTTTCTTACATTATGATTTCATTTTGAAGCATCCTTGCTTTTTGGTCATTTTCCCATTTATGCCATAGATTTATCTCTTTTTATATTACGGAAATTTTTTTTCAGAAAATCAGAGAAGTGAATATGTTCTTCAAAACAACTTAGGTTATACTGACATGATAAATTAAGTATAAAATATCAGGAGAGCTATACAGCAAAAATTTATCTAGTGTTTATATCTAACATTGGTTGCTGGGGGGTAAGACTGTCCTCCGCAAGTCACCACAAGAGAGGAAGAAGGAAGCACAACTATCTTAGTGATGCACCTCCCAAAAAGTGCATGCCTTCCTCAGTTCCCACTACAGGAAATGAAGAACACATGTGAATCTTAATTGTTTTGACACTTTGGTTTGGAGAATGAATGCGGTCCTAATTTTCTATTCTTTTGTGTGTGTGTGTGTGTGTGTGTGTGTGTGTGTGTGATACTAAAGAGTAAACACATGGGTACTCTACCATTGAGCTACATCACCAGCCCACTTTAATTTTTTAATTTTGAGATAAAATCTTGCTAAACTGCCCAGATTATACTTGATCTTCCAACCCTTCTGCCTCAAGCTCCCGAGTAGCTGGGATTACAGGAGTGCTCCACTGTGTCAAGCTAACCTCGGTCTTCTGTATGCTTTTGTTTGAGAGAACTGGATCTTCTCTAACAGTCTTTTTCTTCATGCAATAGTGGGTTTTTTTTTAACTAACTCTCTCATCCCCTCCCCAAGAAGGCACCTCCATATCACAATATACTAAGAATCACAGGGCTGGGTTTGTGACTGAGTGGTAGAGCGCTTGCCTAGCATGTATGAGGCACTGGGTTCAATTCTCAGCACCACATAAAAATGAATAAACAAAATAAAGGTATAAAAAATTCCCCTATTAAGGGTTGGGGTGTGGCTCACTGGTAGAGTGCTTGCCTAACATGTGTGAGGTACTGGGTTCTATTCTCAGCTCCACGTATAAATAAAATTTTAAAAAGGTCCATTGACAACTAAAATTTTAAAATCCTCCTATAAAAAAAAATAAAAGAGTCATGATATTTTTCTTACTCAGGCCATATATAGTCCTTTTGATCCTTTGTAGGTAATAAAGACCAGTTTCCATCACTCTTATCAAATGACCAGCAAGGACTGCTCTCTGGACCATGGAATGATCTCATCATGGCTGGATTTGGGTAGCACTCTTTGTATCTGATGATATGAAAGAAGAACAGTTTCTTCAGGATCTGAAAGCAGAGATGGTAAAGAAAGGCGCCTGAATGGCCTTTACAGAAAAGTTCCATGCCACTGAGAAATTGTGTAGATCAAGTGATATCTCTCTCATGACTAGGATCAGTGTTTCATCCACAAGTATGCATATAATATATGGAGATGTGGAACACCTCATTATTGTGGACATGGCAAGATAATTTTTTTATACTGGGGATTGAACCCAGGGGTGCTTTGCCACTGACTTATATCTCCAATCCTCTTAATTTTTTTATTTTGATACAGGGTCTTACTAAATTTTTGAGGATCTCACTAAGTTGCTGGATCTGTCAAACTCTCAATCCACCTGTCTCAGCCTCCAAAGTTATTGGGCATGTGCCTGTAGGAGAATTTTAAATGGCAGGGAAGGTGTGGATTGTTTCAGAAAAGCGGAATGTTAGGTATGATTTGGACCACATACTGTATCTTTTCCATGGAAATCTCATTTCATAGTGCAAGGACGAAATTGTTATCTTCAAGCACTTTCTCAAGACAGTTAACCTTCTCCATACCCAGATAACCTTTACTTCAGTAAATTATGGTCCACATTTTTCATTGCTGGCCTTCTGATTCAGTGGCCACATTGGAGTCTGCCTACCAAATTCTTCTTTAGAGTTCATGCCTGGAAATTTTACCATGATGACTATTTCTGACTTCAGCTTTTTAGCAGAATTTAAAAAGAGCTTTTCTTGGTATTGGTGGGTCATCCCAATAAGAAAGGTTCCAGAGGTTCAGCCTGTGGTCAGCTGACTTCATACCTCTGGGCCCAAGATGAGGCCAAAAATGATGGCAGAAGGGTGTGGCAGAGGAAAACTGTTCAGTTCTTGACAGTCAAAAAGAGGAGAAAGAGGGAGAGAGAGAGAATACAAAGATCCACCGTTTATCTGTTTCCTCTTTCCCTTCTCCTATCTAGAAAACTTTGCTATTTTCACTGCCCCCTGGTTGACCCATTTCAAGTATTTTCCTCAAGCAGCATACTGGGTATATGCTCTGACTCCTGAGTGTCTTTTGTGTGGCCAATAAAGCTTACTTGCTAGGTAGAGATGGTATGGGTATACAATCACAGCCCAGCTCAATCCCATTATCTATATCTGTTATTCTAGTTTCCAATATCTTAGATGAGAAATCAGAGATATTCTGATTCTCTCCCCTTTTTATAAGAATTTTTTATTTATCCTTGAAATTAGAAATTTCACGAGACTGTTTCTACATGTGTATGCCTTTCCATGCATCCTGTCTTTGTCTCAGTGGCCCATTTCAATATGGGTATTCAAGTGTTTCTTCTGCCTAGGGAATTTTTTTCTAGGATTTAAGTAACACTCTCTTCTTTGTTATTTTACTGTTCTGGAATTTCTGCTATTCATAGGTTGGTTTTCATGGATTTTTATTTTTTTTATTACTAGGGATTGAACCCAGGGCTACATCCCCAATTCTTTCTCTTTGTGCTTTTGCTTCTTAGTGGCTGGCTTTGTGTTATGACTAACCTTTCAGATACCAACTCTATTCTCAGTAGTGACCAATTATACTCTCAGTTCATCTATTGAATGCTTTAATTAAAAATAAGGGCGTTTGCAAACCCACATAAATACAGTTATCTCATACTAGACAAAGGCACCATAAACATACATTGGAGATAGCCTCTTCAATAAATAGTGCTTGGCAAACTGGAAATCCATATATAGAAAAACGAAATTAGACCCCTATCTCTCATCCTGCATAAAACTTAATTCAAAGTGGATCAAGGACCTAGGCATTAGACCAGAGACTCTGCACCCCAGAATAAAAAGTAGGCCCAGCTCTCCATCATGCCAGATCAGGAACCAAAGTCCTCAACAAGACTCCTAAAGTGCAAGAAGTAAAATCAAGAATCAACAAATGGGATGGATTCAAACTAAAAAGTTTCTTCACAGCAAAGGAAACAATCAAGAACGTGAAAAGAGAACCTACAGATGGGAGAAAATCTCTGCCTGCACCTCAGATAAAGCATTAATCTCCAGGATAAAGAACAAAAAAAAAAAACTTAACACCAAAAAAACCCCAAATAAGCCAATCAATAAATGGGCTAAGGAAATGACCAGACACTTCACAGCGGGGATGGGAATAGGTAAGACAGTAGAATGATCATCAAAATACACATGAAAAAGTGTTCAACATCTCTAGCAATTAGAGAAATGCAAATTAAAACTACACTGAGATTTTATTTCATTACAGTCAGAATGGCAATTATCAAGAATACAAACAACAATAAATGTCAGCAAGGATGTGGGGGGGAAGGTATATATTTCTGGTGGGACTGCAAATGGGTACAACTATTCTGGAAAGCAGTACAAAGATTCCTCAGAAAACCTGGAATGGAAACACCATTTAATCCAGTTATCCCACTCCTTGGCCTATACCCAAAGGACTTAAAATCAGCATATTACAGTGATGCAGCCACATCACTGTTTATAGCAGATCAATTCACAATAGCTAAGCTATGGAACCAATGTAGGTGCCCTTCAACAGATGAATGGATAAAGAAACTGTGGTATATACACACATATGGAATATTACTCAGACATAAAGAAGATGAAATTATGGCATTTGCCAGTAAATGGATGGAACTGGAGACTATCATGCTAAGTGAAATAAGCCAATCCCAAAATCCAAAGGCCTAATGTTCTCTCTGATATGTGGATGCTAACTCACAATAAGCGGGGATGGGGAAGGGAATACAAGTTCACTGAATTAGACAAAGGGTAATGAAGGGAAGGAAGCGGGGATGGGAATAGGTAAGACAGTAGAATGAACTGGACAAAACTTTCCTATGTTCATATATGAATACACGGCCAGTGTAACTCCACATCACATACAACCACAAAAACAGAAAGGTAGGTCGAAATACATTCTACTGTCATGTATAACTAAAAAGAACAAATAAAAAAATTTTTAATGATGAAAAAGAAAGAAAGAAAGAAAGAAAGAAAGAGAGAGAGAGAGAGATAAGGGTCTTTGTGGTTGGGCTCAATGGCATATGCCTTAAATCCCAGGCACTTGGGAGAGTGAGGCAGGGGGATCTCAAATTCAAAGCCAGCCTCAGCCATTTAGTGAGATCCTAAGCAATTCAGAGAGACCCTGTCTCAAAATAAAAAATAAAAAAATACTAAGGCTCTTTAATTTCTTAAAGTCTTCCAAGTATTCTAATCACATCATAAAATTATCTTCTCTTTTTCATTAATCCTATTTCAGTTGGAGCCATCCTTGATTGATTCATGTTGTTCATTAACATGGTTCATTTTATGTGTCAAAGTAGCCAGGCTATGGAGCCCATATATCTGGTCAAAAACTAATGTACATGTTGTTATAAAGGTGTTTTTAATATGTGATTAACCCAATCAGCAGAGTTCAAATAAAACAGGTTATTCTCCATAATGTGGGTGGGCCTCATCTGATCAGTTGAAGTCCTTAAAAGCAAAGACCGTTTCCTGAAGATGAAGGAGCCTCAAAACTGCAACATAGAAACTCTGCCTATTTGCAGCCTGCTGGCCTACCCTGCAGATTTTCCACTCACAGCCATAATATCAATTCTCACCTGAATTCCAGCCTGCCAAGTCTTAGCCTGTCCTACAGACTTGTCCCCATCATCAGATGAGCCAATTTCTTAAAATAAATGTTTCTTTCTCTACTCCAACTTTCTGAGTGAGAAAATCATGGCTGATGCCCCTTATAAATTTCTAGATCTTATTCAACCTGGAGATATATACTAGCCTGGAACTCTACAGGATTGGCAGTTGCAGGCAATGCAGGTTCAAGTTAGCTAAGTGCCATAATACCAGGGTAACTCGTGTTGACCTAGAAGCTCTATAGCTCTAGATACTACTTTCAACCATAATTTCCAAATAAATAGCAAATTTAAAAAAAAAAAACTCTGTGTGTTATATGTTATTTGTTTCTTTGGAAAACCCTGACCAAACAGTTATTCTTCCTGTAACTGAACCCCCCTTAAATAAGTTGTAAGTATTTTTGCCTGCTTATTGATTTTGTGTCCCCTCAAAACCTATGAAAGTCATGCTGTGAGATTCTTTTGAAGAGCAAACCATCTAAACTGTGAAGAGCCTAGAATAGTCTGCTTTTAACAACCAGTGATCAAACATTTTCTTCCTGCCGAAGCACATGAAGGCATTTTTCAATTCCCAGGTCAATCCAGGACCAAGTAGCAATCTCTCCCATCTGCAGGAACTGGAAATAATTGAGCACATGCATGCAGCTACCCTCGTCCCCTGACATGAGCCAACCATCACAGCAGAAAAAGAGCAGTTAGAGGCAGTTCTTCCTCAAGCTCACAGCTTCTACCTGCTGGGTCTCTTTGGAGGACTGTGAAGGTCTGTCTTTAACCAGTCTCAGACATCTGTCTTTAGGGATAAATAAACATGTACTAAAGCCAGCTGTAGTGGTGTACGCAATCCCAACAGCTCAGGAGGTAGAGGCAGGAGGATTGTGAGTTCAAAGAAAGCCTCAGCAATTTAGCAAGGTCCTAAGCAACTCAGAGAGATGCTGTCTCTAAAGAAAATATAAAAAAGGGCTGGGGATGTGGTTCAGTGGTAGAGCGCTTACATGTGGTTTGATCCTCAACACCACATAAAAACAAAATAAAGGTATTGTGTCCACCTGCAACTAAAGAAATGAACTAAAACTAGATTATGGTTTTGTTGCTCATCTTTATAAATATACTAAAAAAAACCTGAATTATCCACTTTAAATAATCAAACTATATGGCATATAAATTATATCTTGAAAACACTGTGCTAGGGGAAAAAAACTACATTTAGTGACTTTTTAGAAAGCAACTGATCGGATCTTACCAAAAGTGTCAGTCATGAAACATAAGAAAACACTAAGGAACTATCACAGATTGGAGATTAAGGAGAGGTGAAAACTAAATGTGATGTGGGATCATGATCTAATCATGAAGAGGAAAATTGTTGTAATTATGAGAAAGTCTGTAGTTTATTTAGTAATATTGTACCACTTTTAGCATCCAGGCATTCATGACTCTGCTATGGCCATGTAAGTTGTTAACATTAAGGGAAAAGCATAGCATCCATTTAATGAGTGCAGAATTCTGTTTAAATCCATTAGATTAAGATGAATGCAAAGTTCAAGTCTTCTGTGTTCTCACTCATGTATCTGCTTGATCTATCAAACACTGAGAGAAATATATTTAAAACACCTAACTGTGATGGCAGACTTGCCAATTGTTTCCTATTGTTGTCACTTTTCACTGAATATGTTGTGAAACCTCATTTAAGATACACTAAATTTAAAATACTTTATCTTCCTGGTGAATTGTAACTCTAACACTATAAGGAAAATGTTTCAATTTCTAGTAAAATATACCAGCAGATTCATTTTGGATAGCAGTTGACTTAATGCATCTTTTTCCATCTTTTTTTACTTTCATTTTTTTCTGAGTCCTTTTAGGTAGGTCATTTGTAAACAGTAAATTGCTGAATTTTATTTCTTGGTCCAGTCTTTGCAAGAATAATAAATGTTTTAGATAGAATGTTTAGTTACAATGATTAGTTAGAATGTTTTAACTCTAACTTCTTCCTTGCTGATTTCTATAAGTAATGTTGCATTTTTTATAATTTTCCAATTGAGACATTAATATTATTTTATATCATTAACTGTATTTAGATTTACACACACATTTAGTGTTTTCTTTACTGGACCTTCCACCTTGTATTTCAGACCCTTGTTCTGAATTTTCTCCTTCCACTTCAGGTAAATCTTATAACACTTCCTGCAATGGTAGAAATATTCAGTATCTGCATTGTCCAATATAGTGGCAACTATCCAGTCACATGTGCCTAATTTTTTAATTTCATATAATTTAAATGTAACTGGCTATATGGGCTTGAAGCTACCATACTGGACAGTGTAACTTTAGAAGTTCCACTAGGTTCAGTAAGCACTTACCTATGCACAGCACTATAAAACAACACATTTTTAAGACACTACATCATTATCTTCTGGTTTCCCTTGTTGCTCTAGCATAGTCAATCTACTTTTTATTCCCTTTTAGGTAACATATATTTTCTCTCTGGCTATTTTTAGTCTTTTTCTTTTGTCTTTGGTGTTTTGTAGTCAGCAGTGTTGCTAACCTGAGGGCCACCAGACTTAGGGTCTCCTTCCTGTCCAGGCATTGGGGAAATCAGACTATTTCTCCTTGTTGACTCTTGAGAAGGGAGTTCCCATAGCAGAATTCTTGGCACCTAGTGACCCTTCTGCATGGTGACCAACCATTTCGGTGTGCCAGGGACTAAGGGGTTTCCCTCAATCTAGGACACAGGATTTTCAATGCAGAAGCTGGGCAATTGAGACATTCCAGAACAAGGGTCTGAAATACAAGGTGGAAGATCCAGTAAAGAAAACACTAAGCTGGGTGTGGTGGCGCATGCCTGTAATCCAAGCGACTGGGGAGGCTGAGTCAGGAGAATCACGAGTTCAAAGCCAGCCTCAGCAACCTAGCGAGGCACTTAGCAACTCAGTGAGACCCTGTCTCTAAATAAAATACAAAATAGGGCTGGGGATGTGGCTCAGTGGCCAAGTGTCCCTGAGTTCACTCCCTGGTTCAAAAAAGAAAAGAAAAGAAAACACTAAGTGTGTGAGTAAATCTAAATACAGTTAATGATATAAAATAATATTAATGTCTCAATTGCCCAATGCTGGGCAAAAAGGGATAATTGATCACTTTTCTTTTTTCATACCACAGCCTTCCCCTGCTGGAGCACACTTGTTCCTTGGGGGAAGCTTGATAAAGAGCAGGCCAGGCTGGACATGGTGGTGGGCATGCCTGTAATCCCAGTGGTTCTGGAAACTGAGGCAGGAGGATTGCAAGTTCAAAACCAGCTTTAGCAACTTAGGGAGGCTCTAAGCAACTGAGCAAGACCCTGTCTCTAAATAAATATAAAAAGCACTGAGGACGTGGCTCAGTGGTTGAGTGCTCCTGGGTTCAATACCTCAGTGAAGAGCAGGCCAGGCACAGCTTCACACTGCCTGCAGTCCCTGCTCCCTCTGGACTTGAGACCCTGATGCTTAGGCTGATCTACTGGGTCACCTTTTTTCTCTGGGCAATGAGGTCTCAGGAGCTCTGTTGTCATTCTACAGTCCAGTCCCATCCAAGAAACTCAACCTCTCTTCAGATCTGTACATGTCTGGATATCAGGGTAGCCATGAAAAATTATTTCCCACAGGGACTCTAGCCTCCATGTACATCATGGATACGGCTGGTTCCCACTTCAAAGTCCCAAAATATTCCAGATTAAAAAGTACCTCAGCCGGGCGTGGTGGCACACGCCTGTAATCCAAGCGACTTGGGAGGCTGAGTCAGGAGGATCGCGAGTTCAAAGTCAGCCTCAGCAACTTAGTGAGGCCCTAAGCAACTCAGTGAGACCCTGTCTCTAAATAAAATACAAAATAGGGCTGGGGATGTGGCTCAGTGGCCCAGTGTCCCTGAGTTCAATCCCTGGTTCAAAACAAATAAACAAACAAACAAAAAAGTACCTCAATTGTCTATGACAATTGGTGAGGAAGTTGTGCATAGCACAAAGACAACCTCTAGAGGACAGTGTTGCCTAATGCCAAAGCCCCTGTCCAGCATTTCCCTGGGCCCAAAGTAGTGTATTATGTGTTAATGACTTTCTTCTCCTTTCTCTTTCCTTAAGTTTTTAAGTTCCTTTCGAAAAGCCCCAACCTGTTTCAACCGATCTATGGAGAAAATTGAAAGGCTAATTTTTTTCCTCCAGCCTCAGCATAGAAAACAAAGAATTGTTATACCTCTGCAGCCTAGTGTATTTTTGGAGGTGGTTGTGATAATAGGAAGAACTCAGAATTTTTTTTTTCTGTCATTTTACAGAAAGCTAGGAAATAGGCTGGGCGTGGTGGGCACATCTGTAATCCCAGGAGCTGGGGAGGCTGAGGCAGAAAGGTCACAAGTTCAAGGCCAGCCTCAGCAACTTAGTGAGGCCCTGAGCAACTTAGTGAGACCCTGTCTCAAAATTAAAAATAGAAAAGGGCTGGGGATGTGACTCAGTGGTTAAGTACCCCTGGGTTCAATTCCTGGTACAAAAGAAGGAGGGACTGGAAGGAAGGAAGGAAGGAAGGAAGGAAGGAAGGAAGGAAGGAAGGAAAGACGGGGAGGGAGGGAGGAGATAGACATAGGGAAAAAGTTCAGCTACTTCATAGCATAATTAGAACTCTTGACTTTTAGAACTATTCCAGACCCAAAAAGAATCTAGAAAAAAAAAGTCACTTTCTGTATCAGCATTAAAGTGGGGGGAAGGGGGACATAACCTACCACTATTTCGACATTTATAGGTAGAATCTGTGGAGAAAAAACCTTACTTAGAAGAAAACATAGAGGAAAAGCTTCATGACATTGGATTTGGCAATGCTTTCTTAGATATGACAATAAAAGCATAGGCAACAAAGGAAAAAACAGATCAATTCCATTGAAATGAAGAATGTTTGTAAATCCATCAACAGAATCAAAAAAGATTTGCAATCATATATCTGATAAGGGATCGATGTCCAGAAGTTATAAAGAACTCCTACAACTCAACCAAATGACCCGATTAAAAAATTATCAATGAACTGGAATACATATTCCTCCAAAGAAGATACATGAATAAGCACACAAAGAGATGCTGAACATCATTTGTCATTAGGTAAATACAAATCAACACCACAATGAGACCACCTCACATCCACCAAGATAGCTATTATATCTTTTTAAAAAGAAAAGAAAAGAAGAAGTGTTGGTAAGGATATGGAGAAATGGGAAGCCTTATGTATTGTAGATGGGAAAAAAAGGTGGTGGCAATTTCTTAAAATATTAAACATGGGCTGGGTGCAATGACACACCACCCTAGCAGCCTGGGAGTCTGAGGCAGGAGGATTGCAAGTTCAAAGCCAGCCTCAGCAATTTAGTGAGGTCCTAAGGAACATAGCAAGATGCTGTCTCAAAATAAAATATTAAAAGGGCTGGGGATGTGGTTCATTGGTTAAGCACCCCTAGGTGCAATTACACACACACGCACACATATATCCACCGTGTGTGTGTGTGTGTGTGTGTGTGTGTGTGTGTGTACCTCCACCAGGTAATACAGCAATTCCATTTATTTGGGGTATCTACCAAAGTAAGTAAAAGAAGGGATTTAAACAGATATTTGCACACCCATGATTTTAATAGCAAAAGTGACCCAAGTGTCCATTGATAGATAAATGGAGGATGAGAATGATTCAGCCTTTAAAAGGAAGGAATTTATGAAACATGCTACAAGATAGATAAACCTTGAAGACTTGATGCTTATTGAAATAAACCAGTCACAAAAGAACAAAATTGTATGATTCCACTTACATGAGGTCCCTAGAGTAGTCAGATTCATAGAAAGTAGAATGGTGGTTGCTAAGAGCTGGGGAAAGTGGGGAATAGGTATGTAGAGTTTAATGGCTACAGAGTTTCAATTTGGCAAGATGAAGAGTTCCAAGGATAGATGGCAGTGATGGATGAATGTAAACAATACTACTGTGCTGTACACTTAAAATGGTTAAGTGGTAACTTTCATGTTACATGTTCTTTAACGATTTATTTTTTTATTTCAATTTTTTATTTTTGCAACTGCATTTTGATTCATTGTACATAAATGGGGGTACAACTTTTTATTTCTATGGTCGTGCATGATGTAGACTTATGCCATTCATGTAATTATAAGAGTCTCAGCTTTTAGAGAGCCCATAGTTACTTCTGTTTGTCTGAACTTGATCAGACTCAATTACTGACTAGCAACAACCAGTCATTCATTCCCCAGATATTTATTAAACATCTGCCATACTCTTCAAAACACCTGGGATACAGTTGTATCAATAAAAAATACAATAAAAAATAAATAAATAAAACAAATAGCCCTGATTGTCATAGAGCTTACAGTCTAGACTGATTGAAATTGATTTGAATCTAAATGCAGATACAGATGGTCCCCACCTGTAATGGCTTGACTTATAGATTTTTTTTTGGTTGCTATTGTTTAATTTATGATGGTACAAAAGTTATACACATTCAGTAGAGCCCAAACTTTGTGTTTTGATCTTTTCCCAGGGTAGTGATATGCAGTACCATATTTTTTTTCTTGTAATGCTGGGTAGTGGTAGGAAGTTGCAGCTCCTAGTCAGTCACTGGCATACAAAGGTAAAGAATAGATAGTCTCTGGGCGTGGTGGCACACACCTGTAATCCCAGCACTTGGGAGGCTGAGGCAGGAGGATCACGAGTTAAAAGTCAGCCTCAGCAACTTAGTGAGGCTCTAAGAAACTCAGTGAGACCCTGTCTCTAAATAAAATACAAAATAGGGCTGGGGATGTGACTCAGTGGTCGAGTGCCCCTGGGTTCAATCCCCAGCACCAAAATAAATAAATAATAAAAGAATAGATACTCTACATTGTACTGTGGTGCCAGCATTTTTTAATATTGTTTTGGATTTTCACTACCCATCATGTCTACAAAATACCTATCTGTGTGTGTTTATGAGATATTTAACACCTTACTATTAAAGATGTTTGTGTTAGACAATTTTGGCCAACTATAGGCTAAGATAAGTGCTCTGAACACATGTAAGGTAGACTAGACTAAACTATGATGGCCAGGAAGTTAGGGGTAGTAAGTATATATCCAACTTATGGTGTTATTAATTTATGATGAGTCCATCAGGACATAACACCATCATCAACCAAGGAACATCAGTAAATTAATTTTAAAAAAGAACCAGAATGCACAGTTGAATCCAAAAATACAAATAAGTCCTTTAACATATGAAAAGATGTCTTTTCATCTCACTCAAAGTAAGAGAATTGCATGTTGAAATTACACTTTCCCCCCTATTGATCGGCACAAAGTCCAAATGGTTGACAAAGTACTTTACTGCTGAGGTTATAGGGAAACAGGCAGGCACATGCACTGCTGAGCCTGGCAAGCTCATGCTAATCAATGTGGACAGCAGTAAAGCCATATCTCCAGTGGGCTCCATCAGTGCCACAGGAGGCTTCCCAGTCAGTCCCCTGTCCTGGGAATTGTATCCAATTTGTACTATAAGAATGAATTCTAAGAAATAGATGCAAATTAGTAAAGGTACATATAGGGTGATGTTTGTTAAATTATTTGTAGTCACAAAAACTTCAAAAATCCAAACACTTAACAATTAAGAAATAGTTGAATAAATAATGGTCAATTCATAGTATGGAATACTGTGGAATCATTGAAAATAGCAAAGCTTCTCCACTTCCATCATATATTAAATAAATACCAAGTTGCAGGCAAAATGTATCATCACGTTAACTAATAGACAGCATTAACCATGTACCTAGTGCTGCTCCTAGGACTTTTCATACAAAATCTCATTTAATTTTCGCAACTTCCTTATGAGATCAGTACTATCATTATTCCATTTCAAAGATGAAAGCCAAGAATGGGGAGATTTAATAACCTGTCCAAGTTTAACCAGATAGGAAATGATTAGGGCCTAGAATAGAATCTAGGGAGACTGGCTTTGAAGTACCAGCATAGAATCATATGGCATACTATCTCTAAACATAACTCTAAGTTTGAATAGGTGTGAGTATACATATTTGTTTGAATGTGTGTATGAGCATGTATCTCTAGATCTAGATATAAAAACTTAGGAGGGAAATGAAAAAAAAAACTACCAAGTTATTAATACTGATGTTCCTCAACCTACAATGGGGTTACATCCTGATAAACCCATCATAAACTAATTACATAGTAAGTAAAAAACTCATTTAATATACCTAATGTTGGGAACATCCTAGATTACCCTAGTTTACCTTAAGTATGTTCCATTAGTCTATAGTCGGGTAAAATCATCCAACACAAAGCTTATTGTATAATAAAGTATTGAAAATCTCATGTAATTTATTTAATACCCGTATCCAAAAAACACTGACAACACTGCACTGTAGAGTATCAGTTGTTTACCTGTTTGACGTACTGACTGTCTGCCAGTGGCAGCTCCCTATCACTGCCCAGCATTGTTAGAGAATAAAACACCACATACAGAAAGCCTGGGAAGATATCAAAATTCCAAATTCAAAGTACAGGTTCTGCTGAATGCACATCACTTGTGCACCATCCTAGATTCAAAACTTACAAACCAAAGCCAGGCTCCTGGTGAGGTGATGTGTACCTATAATCCCAGCAGCTCAGGAGACTGAGGCAGGAGATTGCAAGTTAAAGTCCAGCCTCGGCAATTTAGCAAGGCCCTCAGCAACTTAAAAGACCTTGTCTCAATATTTAAAAAAATAACATATTTTTTAAAGGACTGGGGTTGTGTCTCAGGGGTAAATTGCCCCTGGGCTTATTCCCCAGTACCAAAAAAAAATAATAATAATAATAATCATAAATTGAACCAAGGGAAGCTGGGCCCGTCTGGTACAGCTGTAACTCCTAGGGTTGGAAGGGTTAAAGAAGGGAAGGAATTTGTACTTCTTTCTGTAATTTGTATATGATTATGTATGTGTGGTTTTCCTTAGTTTTGAACTTACTTTTGAAGTAAGTTTTGAAACAAAAAATTAATGACAGGTTGAGAGTGAGTCTCCCCAGACTCATCTATTAAAATGGAATCCATGTAGCTGATTTGTAAGGCCTGAATTATTTACTGCTCCCACTCATGTCTTAGTAAAGGGACTCAACTTTCCAAAGTCCTGGAAGCCATTTAAAATGTCCACCACTGGATCTACTTTCCATCCCCCTCAGCACCCACCCACACCTCTGTGTCAGTGTGTACCTACAAGCACTCAAATCACTAATCCTATATTTTTTCTCTCTTATACTGCCTGTGCATTTATAGGGCAGCTGAATAGTTCTCTACAATGTACTCTCATTTACTTGAAAACTTTTACCGAATTGCCATCTGCTTTTCTTTCTCCAGGCTAAATTTTCCAAAATCAAATGATTTTCATTCAGCACCCTCATTAACTGAGCAAGGGAAGAAACAACAGACTCCTGGGTCCCTCAGGAGAGCACCTGAATACTGAGAGTCAAATGAGAATGGCCACGTGGAAATTAATCTCAGTCAAGAACTCCAAACCCCAAGTGCAGTGAGGAGGTGGGAGGGAGTAACTGCACAGAAATCCAGCAGAAGCATGTGGGCTGGGGATATCTGGCGGTGTCC